>CAUYLG010024474.1:0-10967 GCA_963573385.1 Cacajao melanocephalus | reverse complement strand
GTTCATCTAAAACAACATATCACAACAGATTGAATGCAGTAGTATTATGAGAATGCATTTGTCTTCTATTGAGCCTGAGGTTAAGGAATTTTCCCAAAATGTAACACAATGTTACTCTTCCAACTACATTTTTTTTTTTTCCGAGATGGAGTCTCGCACTGTTGCCGCGGCTGTAGTGCAGTGGCGTGATCTCGGCTCACTGTAATCTCCACCTCCTGGGTTCAAGCATTTCTCCTGCCTCAGCCTCCCGAGTAGCTGGGACTACAGGCGTTCGCCACCACACTCAGTCAATTTTTTTGTATTTTTAGTAGAGTCAGTGTTTCACTATGTTGGCCAGGATGGTCTTGCTCTCCTGACCTCGTGATCTGCCAGCCTTGGCCTCCCAAAGTGCTGGGATTACAGGCATGAGCCACTGTGCCTGGCCCCAACTACGTTTTTTGTAGTTTTGGAAAAAACAGCAATTTCCCATATAAATGTTATATTAACATATATGGGTTTCTTATTGCTCTTTTTATATGAATTTAAAATAAATATGTTGGCCAGATGCAGTGACTCACGCCTATAATCCCAGTGCTTTGGGAGGCTGAGGCAGGAAGATCACTTGAGGCCAGGAGTTCCAGACCAGCCTGGGCAACACAATGAGACCCCCATCTCTACAAAAAAAAAAAATTGACGCGGTGTTATGCTCCTATAGTCCTAGCTACTTAGGAGCCTGAGGAGGGAAGATTGCTTGAATCCACAAGTTCAAGGTTACAGTGAGCTATAATTGCACCCTTGCATTACAGCCTAGGTGAAGAGTGAGACCTTGTCTCAAATAACAATCATATAATAGAAGTAATGGTTTAAAACGTGATGTTTTCATTTCTAGCATGGCAAATATCAATAGCTGTAACCTATATAAATGTAAGTCCCTTGGATCCTCCATCATTTTTAAACGTGTAAACAGGTCTTGAGACCAAAAAGTTTGAGAAGCACCACTAGTGGAAAAGCCTCAGAGGCCCCCCAAAGCGCTGAGTAAGCACGAGCTGACTGAGACACTGCTATGCAATGAGCCGAGGGGCGCTTCCTTCCTAAACCCAGTCCTGTAAGTAAAAACAGGCAGGCTGAGTCACGAAGCTACGGTGTCGTAAAGCTCTTTTCAAAGCTACTCTGGAAGTTTGGAAGTCATGGGGGAAGCTGAAAACCCCAGCAGGATTTATTACTCCTTTGCCCAGCAGTGTACATGGAACGTGCACTGTGTATGGCTACCACTGCTACCACTGCCACCATTGCTGGAGTGACTGCTATCTGCCAGACATTGGACTAGGTGCTTTGAATTATCTGTCTCATTTAATGGTCACAACACTGAATATAGATATTTTAAAATCTATTGTACGGATTTTAAAAAGGCTTAGATTTGGTTTATTTTATTTTGGGATAGTCTCGCTCTATCTCGCCCAGGCTGGAGTATAGTGGTGCGATCTTGGCTCACTGCAGCCTCTGGCTCCAGGGGTCAAAGGATTCTCCAGTCTCAGCCTCCCGAGTAGCTGGGACTACAGGTGCCCACCACCACACCTGGCTAATTTTGTATTTTTAGTAGAGACAGGGTTTCACCATGTTGGCTAGGCTGGCCTCTAACTCCTGACCTCAGGTGATCCACCCTCCTTGGCCTCCCAAAGTGCTGGGATTACAGGCATGAACCACCGTGCCAAGCCCCAAAAGGCTTAAATGTGTAAGTTGTCCAAAGTGTAGCTGTTTTAAGTGACAGAACTGGGATCTGAACGTGGCTCTACACAGCTCCTGTTCTTTCCAATAAGCCGTGTTGCCTCTCCTATTTCAAGTACTAAGTGAGCATACAAAGAATCCTAAATTACACACAACTTCACAAGATTCAGACATCATCTGCTGCATAAGATGAGACCTTTAAAAGCCTGTTCTAGAACTAGCCACGCCTCCTGCTAAGAATACACTAGAATGTGGTTGATTTAGTTATTTCTGATGGGCAAAGAACATATTTGTGCATGTTTTTGTAATTACGGTGTTCAGACAATAAATCAACTTTATATAGCTGTTTAAATTTGAATGGCCTGCTTTTCTCATGAGGACTTCTTCATGGATCAAACTTTCAATAAACATTCAATTACATATGAATACAATAAATACTGTTTTTGAAAGGATACAAAAGAAACTGGAAACTGCCTCTGGAGAGACCTGAGTGACTGAGACTCAAGGTGACAAAGAAACATACTTTTCACCATCTACTTTTTTGTTTTACCTTTTTATTTTGTACCATATATAAGTATTAAGATATACCAGTTTAAAAGGTCAATGAACATAGACTCTAGTAAACTACCAGATAGGAACTCCTCAAAGTGTGCAGCGTCAGCAGAGAATGGTGGACTCTTGGTTAATAGAGTTCTGCCTGGTTCCTGGGAAATTCAATTACTTGCCCATCCAACTCACAACAAAAGTTCTGTGGCTGCTGCATGTGGTGGTTCATGCCTATAATCCAGGCAGTTTGGGAGGCCAAGGCAAGCAGACTGCTTGAGTCCAGGGGTTCAAGACCATCCTGGGCAACACGGTGAAAACCTGTCTACAAAAACCACAAAAATTGGCTGGGAGTGGCAGCATGTGCCTGTAGTCCCAGTTACTTGGGAGGCTGAGGTAGGAGGATCACTTGAGCCTGGGAGGTGGAGGTTGCAGTGAGCTGAAACCATGCCACTGCACTCCAGCCTGGGTGACAGAGTGAAACTTTGAAAAAAAAAAAATATGTGGCTGAACATCTCATGGCTATACAATGTGAAAACAGACATTCAAAAGCAGTTATCTGAAGTTTAAAAGTTTGGCATCTTCCCAGAATAGCAGAAGGGAACCACTCAAGGGAATGGACATCTGCAAACGTGATAAGGTCAGTAGAAAACTGTTTAATTCAGGCCTGGGAATGGTGGCTCGCGCCTGTAATCCCAGCACTTTGGGAGGCCAAGGTGGGTGGATCATGAGGTCAAGAGATTGAGACTATCCTGGCCAACATGGTGAAACCCCGTCTCTACTAAAAAAAAATACATAAATTAGCTGGGCATGGTGACGCATGCCTGTAGTCCCAGCTACTCAGGAGGCTGAGGCAGGAGAATTGCTTGAACCCAGCAGGTGGAGGCTGCAGTGAGGTGAGACTGTGCCACTGTACTCCAGCCTGGTGACAGAGCTGAGATTGTGCCACTGCACTCCAGCCTGGCCACAGAGCAAGACTCTGCCTTAAACAAAGACAAACCTGTATAATGCAGTCATTCCAGGAAACAAGCTAATACCCTATGGCCTGAACTTTGATAGGCAGCCCTACCCGCCTTGCATTCTCCAATCCCCATTTCCTGCAGCAGCTCCAACACATCACTGTTGCCCTTAAACCCTTCCCTTTTTTCAAGAACCAGTATTTGTCTGAACTCCCTTGAGAAAAACTTTTCCCTCTGTTCCTGCGAACGAACTCCATTGCCAATCTCCTTTAAGAGATGATACCTATACCTTCCTGAGCACACTGTGCTTTATACACAGTATCTCAAGTAATAAATCTGACAACTCTATGAAATAAGTACTAGTTTTATCTCCATTTTATAAATGACAAACCTGAGGCCCAGAGAGGTTAAGCAGTTTGCCCAAGGTCACACAGCTAGGAACTGACAGAGCTAAGATTAAAACTCAACTTGAGATGGGTGCAGTAGCTCATGCCTGTAATCACAGCATTTAGGGAAGCCCAGGTGGGTGGATCGCCTAAGGTTGGGAGTTCAAGACCAGCCTGACCAACATGGAGAAACCCCATCTCTACTAAAAACACAAAATTAGCTGGGCGTGGTGGCGCATGCCTGTAATCTCAGCTACTTGGAAGGATGAAGCAGGAAAATTGCTTGAACCCGGGAGATGGAGGTTGCAGTGAGCCAAGATCGTGCCATTGCACTCCAGCCTGGGCAACAAGAGCAAAACTCCGTCTCAAAAAAAGAAAAAACTCAACTTGAGGCCTGGTTTCTACTCTTGATCATGCATTATTATTCACCTGGCTCAGCAGAAGCAGTGTGGTATGCTCTGGATGCCTATGGGGGATTGCAGCTCTCAAAGCTCTTATGGGTCATTTTTGTTGGGATAAGTTGCTGAAAACAAGCCAAGTCTGATTCCTAGAAAATATCATAATTTAAATTTACTGATGAAAGTAATGGCTGGAATCTGGAGCTCAGACCAGGTATCAGACTATACAGTAAGGAGCTATGAGTTTAGTGTGAAATCTGACTTTCATGCAACTCTTGGAGTCCTAAAATATGCATTGGTTGAGAACAAAGACAAGAATCAAATTAGAAAATACAAATTACAGAATTTACTGGTTAACCTACTCATTATACTCATTAGATACATAGCTCGGCATGTTAGTGAGTATACAGCTGCTATATGGTGGACACCTACTCTGTTTTATTTATTTATCATTTTATTTTTGAGGCAGGGTTCTGCTCTGTTGCCCAGGCTGGAGTGCAATGGTGTCATCATGGCTCACTGCAATCCTGACCTCCTGGGCTCAAACAATCCTCCCCACCTCAACCTCCTGGGTAGCTGGGACTATAGGCATGGGCCACCACACCTGGCTAGTTAAAAAAATTTTTTTTTGTAGATATGGGGTCTCACTATGTTACACAGGCTGATCTCAAACTCCTGGGCTCCAGCGATCCTCCGACCTTGGGCTCCCAAAGTGCTAGGATTACAAGCATGAGCCACCATTCCCGACAGCCTTTTACATAGATAGAAAAACAGAAGATCAGAAAAATGATCTCCCAAGGACAAGAGCAGGATTTGAACCTAAATCTGTCTGACTTCAGGGACAGGACAGTATCTGTCTACCTTGTATCAGTGAATTCAATGTATCAATGCCAAGTCAGAGAACACATCTTGAGTTTTGTGGTTTTTGAACTCACGGATTTTTTTCTTTTTCTTTTTTTTTTGAGATGGAGTCTCACTCTGTCTCTCAGGCTGGAGTGTAGTGGTGCAATCTTGACTCACTGCAACCTCCACTTCCTGGGTTTAAGCCATTCTCTTGCCTCAGCCTCCTGAGTAGCTGGGATTACAGGCGTGCATCACCATGCCTGGCTAATTTTTGTATTCTTAGTAGAGACGGGGTTTCATCATGTTGGCCAGGCTGGTCTCGAACTCCTGACCTCAAGTGATCTGCTTGCCTCGGCGTCCCAAAGTGCTGGAATTACAGGTGTGAGCCACTGTGCCCAGCCGAACTCTCTTTTGTGAAAAATAATTGCCTCTTTGAGTGCAGAATGAATGTCAGAATTGGACATATAAGTAAACTGAATCGTGAAATTAACATTTGTATACTCACAGCTTTCAAAGAGTACTCAGAAATGGCATCCATCTGATCTTGCCATTTTATCTTTGTATTTTCGATGAGATAAGAAGGCAGAGCAGGTATTGTCATCTGTATGGAAGCCCAGAGATGAGTAACTTGCTTAAAGGCTGATGACTGCTCAGTGGCAGAGGGAATTAGACCTGGACAGCTGGTGATAATGCTTTTCTCAGTAAGTAGCACTACTGGCTGCAAACACATAGGTTCTTGCCCGTTCCATACAAATGTCCAGTCTCTTAACAGACTCTAGTGAAGAAAGGCTGACAAAGTGGCATATGTGGGAAGTGAATGGCCTTTGATGCAGTCAGGCTCAGGTTGAAATCCCGGCTTTTTATGCTCTGATTTGGATAATTAACCTAAGTTCATTTTCTTCATCAGTCAAAATGGGAAACAACACTGATTCAATCAACACTGAAACTCCAATGTGTCAGATAAGCCATTACTAGAAAGTCATAAAAGGCTGTTTGATACATTTTAATCAATACATTATTATTTTTTAGGCTAGTCATGGTGGGTCATATCTAATTCCAGCACTTTGGGAGGCCAAGACAGGAGAATCACTTGAGGCCAGGAATTTGAGACCAGCCTGGGTAACATACTGAGACTCCCATCTCTACAAAAAAAAATGAAAAATTAGTTGCTGTGGTGGCACATGCCTGTAGTCCCAGCTACTTGGGAGGCTGAGGTAGGAGGATCGCTTGAGCCTGGGATGTCAAGGCTGCAGTGAGCTAAGATCACACCACTGCACTCCAGCCTGGGTGACAGAGCAAGACCGTCTTTTCTTTTTTTAGGACAGGTATGGTGGCTTATGCCTGTAATTGCAGCACTTTGGGAGGCTGAGGTGGGTGGATCACTTGACGTCAGGAATTCAAGATCAACCTGACATGACAAACCCCGTGTTGGTGCACACCTGCAATCCCAGCTACTTGAGAGGCTGAGGCAAGAGATTAACTTGAACCCGGGAGGTAGAGGTTACAGTGAGCCAAGATCACGCCACTGCACTCCAGCCTAAGCAACAGAGGGAGACTCTGTCTCAAAAAAAAAATTTTTTTTTCCCACAGGGACAGGGGATTTTAGATGTGACCCTGGAGATAAACTTTTTAAATATTTTTATCCACTACATACCTCTCAGATAAAGGAGCTAATTTTTTTTTTCTAACTAAAAAAAATATTTTTTGTAGAGTTGGGGTCACACTAGTTAACCAGGCTGGTCTTAAACTCCTGGGCTCAAGCTATCCTCCCAAAAGTGTCCCAAAGTTCTGAGATTACAGGCATGAGTAACTGTGCCTGGCCAAAGGAACTCTTTGTTTTTGAGACAAAGTTTTGCTCTTGTTGCCCAGGCTGGAGTGCAACGGCGTTTTAGCTCACTGCAACCTCCGCCTCCCAAGCGATTCTCCTGCCTCAGCCTCCCGAGTAGCTGGGATCACAGGCGTGCACTACCACACCTGGCTAATTCCGTATTTTTAGTAGAGACAGGGTTTCTTCACGTTGGCCAGGGTGGTCTCCAACTGCTGATCTCAGGTGATCCGCCTGCCTCAGCCTCGCAAAGTGCTGGGATTATAGGTGTGAGCCCCCATGCCCAGCCGGAACTAAATCTTGAATGAACGTTGGACCAGGAATCTTAATGTGGGGGTCAATGGAGGCCAGGTAAGAAGGGTATGGGAGCAGAGCAGGTTGGATAGCGACCAGCCAAGCCCTCAGCTGCATCTAACACTGTGCAAAACAGGGAGAGCCCTGTGCAGCCAGGTGAATCAGGTGATGCTTTGTGGAGTCTCTCACATCTTAAATGTTGTACATTTTTAAAAATTATAAAATATATGAACAACATCTGAGTCAAATCTGTAGGCTGCCAGTTTCTCAAGTTAGTTCTAGAGAAAAAGGGGCGTTTTTGTCACATGAAAATGGCACCTGCAAAGTCAAAACTTTGGGAAGATGAGCCCGGTCAGGGAGCTGCACATGATTTGGTTTGGTTGGCACCTGGAGAGAAAGCTGGGGAAGTGCCAAGTCAGGAGGCCAGAGAGCAATCCCTCAAGCCTGAGATGTGACAGTGGGGCCCTGAGTACACCAGTGCACATTATGACTGCTACTGAGTGCGGCAAATCCCTGCATCAAGGACTAGAGCATGGTGACTCACGCCTGTAATCCCAACACTTTTAGAGGCCAAGGCTGGAGGTTCATTCGATCCCAGGAGTTCACGACCAGCCTGGGCAAGATGGTGAGACCTGTCTATATTTAAAAAAAAAAAAAAAAAAAAAAAAGGACTAGAGCCCTGCCCTTTCTACTCCATTAGCACAGGGGTCCGGGCAAGAGGAGCGCTGTTTAACCCTACCCCTGGGATTTTGCTGTTCTACACATTAAATAGGAAAGACTGGCAAAGGGGAATTGATAGCAAGTGGATTTTATTTATAAAACAATGCAAATACCATTTGGAATTACAAAGCATTTCCTATTTTTATTCATAAAATTATTAATCAAAATTGTAAAAGTAGATTTACAGAGCCACAAGTAACAAAACAGGAAATGAAATGAAATGTCCCAGAGACATTCTGAAAAGTTCCAAAGAAACACACACTAGCCTAAAAATCTACAGTTAAACCATGGCTGCACAACAGGTTATATTTATTCCTGCATTTTCTCAATAAGTTCTTCCTTATATTTGCCTTTCTCTTTTCCAACTTGTCGAGACTTGGCTTTGCGTTCAAGAATTTTTTTCCTGTCCTTGTCCAGTTTTAGCCTGGTGATAACCACCTGTTGGGAGTGAGAAAATAGATCTTTATTTCCGCATTCTCACCAGCTATTGAGCAATACAAACATCTTAAGTAAGACCTCAACCATTCAGCTTTTAAGGAACTGAAACTCTGGAAAGAAAACAGACCCTATAACACAATATCAAATAAGAACACAAGGATAAATAACATGTTCCACTAGGCAGGCATGAGGGCCACAGGAAGATATATTCTCTCTTATCCCACTGAATATTATATAGTGGGGAAGTGATGCCTGGAACACTTGGAAGCCTCTTGCAGTTTAAAGATACAGCCATCACCAAGAAAGGCAAAACAGAAAAGAGAAGAAAAATCTGGATCCTTGATGACATCACAAAGCTACTGAATCAATCAAGCCCACCTGGCCTACTTCAGCCACCTGTGCAGGGAGTACCAAAACACCAATAATTTTAACAGTATCGACATACTCCATGACTGCTATTGCCACTCAGTCCTTGACCATACCTTGCTCGGGTGAATGCCCACATGAACTGTGGTGCCATTGGCCTTCTCACGCTGCACCCGCTCGATGTAGATGACATATTTCTTTCTGTACACCTGGACTACCTTGCCAATTTGCTGCCCTTTGTAGTGTCCTCGAACTACCTAAGAGAAAATACAAAAGAGAATCCCCCTCCATTTGTAATGCATGATCATAATGAGGAAGCTAACCATCAGGAACACATGGGCTAAACATATAATTTTGTACAAAAACAGCTTAATCCTGGAAGTCAAAAGTTAGCTATTTTTCTGGTATAAATCCGTGCTGCGTTATGTTGGGTGGAAATTTTTTACCTGAATCACACAAAAATGTGTGATATGAGCTTTAGAAAAAAAAGGGAGAATACAAACCTATACGTAGAATATACTCTGAACTATATATATGTCAAGTATCCCTTATCCGAAATGCTTGAGACCAGAAGTATTTTAGATTTAGGGATTTGTGGGATCTTGGAATATCTGCATTAGTAGCTAAGCACCCCAAATCTGAAAATCTGAAATCCAAAAACCTCCAAAGAATATTTCCTTTGACCATCACATTGACACTCAAAGTTTCAGATTTTGGAGCATTCTGAATTTGAGATACTCAAACTGTATGTGTATGCATGTGTGAATATATGTTTATATGTAATATATATGTATATATGTGTATATATGTCACACATATATAAAAACACATTTCGTGTATATATAGTATGATGCAGTGTGATGAAAATATATATAAATATCAGTAACAGCTGCCATTAGGCAGGAAGTAGGATTACAGATCTCTATTTTTCAGATTTATATTATTCTAAATTTCAAGATTTCTACATTTAATACAAATGTTTTATAGTCAGAAAAAAAAATTTTAAATCTCACAAACTGTTTTATTGTACTAAAAATTACTCTATTTAAAAAACCAAATAGATTAAGGTTTCCTTGAAAGCAAGAGCTTTTTTGAGATGGAGTCTCGCTCTGTCCCCCAGGCTGGAGTGCAGTGGCATGATCTTGGTCACTGTAACCTCCACCTCCCAGGTTCAGGCTATTCTCCTGTCTTAGCTGGGATTTAGGCACGCGTCAGCACGCCCGGCTAATTTTTGTATTTTTAATAAAGATAGGGTTTCGCCATGTTGGCCAGCCTGGTCTCTAACTCCTGACCTCAAGTGATCTGCCCACCTTGGCCTCCCAAAGTGTTGGGATTACAGGCGTGAGCCACGATGCCTGACCGCAAGAGCTGATTGAACACCAGGTACAATGTGACTCTAATTAATAAGCACAGAGGAAATACCATATATAAAGAACTAGAGAATCCCAATACTCCTAAAATGTCTACGTATAGGTTGCTCAGCTTACTTTCCAAGGTGATTTTTAGGTTGAAAAGAGGACAACCATACCTCAATGAAAAATCTACCAGACTACATGACCAGAGACTCTTGAACACACCAGGAAAAAGTCTATGAACTATCATCAAAACTGAAGAAAAATACACATATACACACTTTTTTTAAGAGAAGGAGTTTCACCATGTTGCCCAGGCTGGTCTCAAACTCCTGTGCTCAAGAGATCGGCGGCCCACCTCGGCCTCCCTAAGTGCTGGGATTATAGGTGTGAGCCACCGCACCTGGCCAAGAGTGAGAAAAGATATTAATACAACGAGTCCAAAGGGACAGCTGGAATAAAGAGAAGTGGACAACCTTAGGCTGGGCATGGTGGCTCATGCCTATAATCCTAGCACTTTAGGAAGTTGATGCAGGTGGACTGCTTGAGCCCAGGAGTTGGAGACCAGCCTAGGCAACATAGCAAAACCCTGGCTCTACCAAAAAAAAAAAAAAAAAAAAAAAAAAAGCCATGGTGGCTGCCTATGGTCCCAGCTACTTGGGAGACTGAGGTGGGAGGATCACTTGAACCCAGGAGGTTGAGGCTGCAGCAACCTGTTTTCACACCACTGCATTCCAATCTGGGCTATAGAGTGAGACCCTGTCTCAAAATAAAATAAAATAAAAATTAAAAAATTAATTAATTTAAACAAATTTAAAAAGAAAAGTGGGTGGCTGCGTGCAGTGGCTCATGCCTATAATCCCAGCACTTTGGGAGGCCAAGGTGGACGGATCACGAGGTCAGGAATTCAAGACCAGACTGGCCAACATGGTGAAACCCCATCTCTACTAAAAATTAGCTGGGCATGGTGGCTTGTGTCTATAATCCCAGCTACTTGGGAGGCTGAGGTAGGAGAACTGCTTGAACCAGGACCAGGGAGACGGAGGTTGCAGTGAGCCGAGATTGAGCCACTGCACTCCAGCCTGGGCTACAGAGCGAGACTCCATCTCAAAAAAAAAAAAAAAAAAAAAAAAAGAAAA
>CAUYLG010024473.1:0-15550 GCA_963573385.1 Cacajao melanocephalus | reverse complement strand
GAAGCATATGAACAGACACTTTTCAAAAGAAGACATATATGAGGCCAACAAACATATGAAAAAACGCTCATCATCACTGGTCATTAGAGAAATGCAAATCAAAACCACATTGAGATACCATCTCATGCCAGTTAGAATGGCAATCATTAAAAATTCTGGAGACAACAGAAGCTGGAGAGGATGTGGAGAAAAAGGAACACTTTTATACTGTTGGTGGGAATGTAAATTAGTTCAGCCATTGTGGAAGACAGTGTGGTGATTCCTCAAGGATCTAGAAATAGAAACTCCTTTTGACCCAGCAATCCCATTACTAGGTATATAGCCAAAGGATTATAAATCATTCTATCATAAAGACACATGCACACGTATGTTCATTGCAGTGCTGTTTATGATAGCAAAGACCTGGAACCAACCCAAATGCCCATCAATGATAGTCTGGACAAAAAAAAGAAATGGCACATATACACCACAGAATACTATGCAGCCATAAAAAATGATGAGTTCGTGTCCTTTGTAGAGACATGGATGAACCTAGAAACCATCATTCTCAGCAAACTGACACAAGAACAGAAAACCAAACACCGCATGTTCTCACTTATAGGTGGGTGATGAACAATGAGAACACTTGGGCACAGGGAAGGGAACAACACTCACAGACCTAGGTTAGGGGGTGGGGGGGAGGGGAGGGGGGCACATCAGGGGCAGGTACGGGGTGGAGGGGGAGGGATAACACCTGGAGAAATGCCTGATGTAGGCAACAGTGGGGGCAGGGGAATGGAGACAGCGAACCAACATGGCATGTATATACCTATGCAACAATCCTGCAGGATGCAGGACATGCACACATACCCCAGAGCCCAAATACAATTAAAAAAAGAAAGAGAAGAAAAAAGTAAAAAAGAATTTTATTTCTCATTTAATAGTCTGATTCCTTTCTCAGATAATGCTGATATGTTGGCTCTTCGATGCTGCAGTTCAAGTGTCCCTAAAATATTAGCCTCATCTGCTTGGTCCTAGATGGTTTTTCGCCATGTCTAAGTTCCAGGCAGCAAGATGGGAGAAGGCAAAGTAGAATAAAAAGGCATGTTATCCATTTAAGGGACACAACCCAGAAGTTGCATGTCAGTTCTGTTCACTTCTACTTTTTTTTTAAGACAGGGTCTCATTCTGTTACATAAGCTGGAGTACAGTGGTATAATCATAACTCACTGTGACCTCGAATTCCTGGGCTCAAAGGATCCTCTTTCCTCAGCCTCCCTGGTAGCTGGCATGATCATGGCTCACCGCAGCCTCAACCTCCTAGGCTCAAGGCATCTTCCCACCTCAGCCTCTTGAGTAGCTGGGACTACAGGTACATACCACCATGCCTGGCTATGAATTTTATTTCTTAAGAGAATCGCCACCGAGCCCAGCTAATTAAAAAAAAATTTTTTTTTGTAGCAATGAGGTCTTGCTTTGTTGCCCAGGCTGGTTCTTGGGCCCTGGCCTCAAGCATTCCTCCTGCCTTGACCTCCCAAAGTGTTGGGATTACAGGTTTGAGCCACCACACCCACCTGGATTCTATTTATTTATTAATTTAATTTATTTTTTTGAGACAGGGTCTTGCTCTGTCACCCAGGTTGGAATGCAGTGGGATGATCATAGCTCACTGCAGCCTCAACCTCCTGGGCTCAAGGCATCTTCCCACCTCAGCCTCTTGAGTAGCTGGGACTACAGGTACACATCACCATGACTGGCTATAAATTTTATTTCTTAAGAGAATATAAGGAGTATGAATTTGGCATGCCAAAAGTTATGACTCCTTAGTCTCAAATTACTGCTTGTTGGACTAAGCTGCTTGACTGCCTGTTCAGTTGTGAAGAAAACAAAAGCAACCTTATGCTGCATCAGCAAATGCTGAAAATATATTGTCAAAAACTTAAGTGTAAACGATGAAGTGTAATTAACTGTTTTATTTATTTTATGGATTTTGCAATGGAAGCTCTAGTAACTTGCAAGTCCATTATTTGACTTTCAAAGATTTGGTCTTTGAATTCACTTAAGAGTCACCTAACAACTTATCTGTATGGAAATTTCTGGCTTATTTGTTGTTCTGAAATTTTATGGTTGAATCAGCACTTCTGAGAAAGCTAGAGGCTTTGAGTAACCAGCTTTTCAGTTAAGCATACAATGTAGCAGATTTCAATACTTTCTAGATAGAGATCTCTGTGGAGCCTTAGTAAGTGCTTTGACTTTCCCACTCAGCCAGTGAGGGAAGAAGCCTGAAGAGCAGACAGTCATGCGGGTGTGGCCAGTGTGGCCATGGTGGAGCCTGAGGGCCCATCGCTGGGCTCTGCGAGATGCAAGAAAGCCTTTGGGTTGAAGATGCATGAAGGTCATCATGACAGGTATTTTCCAAAAACTTGTAGAAGGCTGTGAAAAAACTACTAGGATCACACAGCATGTGTTTGAGCATATAGGTTGCTGTTGATGAATGTTCTTAGCTTGCCTCAAGCGTGGCATGCAACATGTTGGAAAGAAAATTGAAGACTTGTTCAAGAAAACATGAACAGAAGCAAATGATGAAATGAAGTATTTAATGTTGATAACATCACAATAAATTATGGAGAAAGAAAAGGAAGTACTTTGACTTTGAGCACAGGGAAGTCACTGTTGTCAGGCAACGCCAATCCTCACTTTAGTCAGAGCTGCTCTGGAGGGAAGCAGCATTCTCCAGTCTCCTGGCCAATGCTCTGTGGCAGCACTGTCACCCCTGACTGGGAAGGGGAAGAAGAGTGCTGCCTGTGAGCAAGTGAAGGGCCAGGAAGTGTGGAGTCCCAGCCTGGGTCCAAGTGGCCTGGAGAAAAGGATGATCAGAAAGAGCAGGGGTCTCAGCACAGTAGGGAAATGGAGTCGCATGATACTTCTCTGTTCTGGTCCATTTGGGAGCCGCAGAACCTCAGCAGGTGGTGAGGGAGTGCCTGCGGGTGGCCATCTCCTACAATGCTAGAGCCACTGTGGCTTCGGATGTTTGATGACACACCATGATTAAGTAGCCATACGCCTGGGCTTCTTTGAGGAGTACACCAAATCTCATCCATATTCTATTTCTTTATGTTCTTTTTTTTTTTTTTTGAGATAGGGTCTCACTTTGTCACCCAGGCTGGAGTGCAGTGGCACTGTCACAGATCACTAAGCCTCCTAGCTTAAGCAATCCTTCCACCTCAGCCTCCCGAGTAGCTGGGACTGCAGATGCATGCCACCATACCTGGCTAACTTTTTAATTTTGTAGAGACAAGGTCTCACCATGTTGCCCAGAGTGGTCTTGAACTCCTGGCCTCAAAGGATCCTCCTACCATGGCCTCTTAAAGTGCTGGGATTACAGATGTGAACCACCATGCCCTGCTCATGTTTATTATAGTAGTCTACTATAGCCCTCAGGTACCTGTAACAAATATGGGATGCCATGGCTTTCTTCTGGATCCTGTAGCAAGAGTTTTTTTTGAGACAGAGTTTCGCTTTTTTGCCCAGGCTGGAGTGAAGTGGCATAATCATAGCTCACTGCAACCTCCGCCCCCTGGATTCATGTGATTCTCCCGCCTCAGCCTTCCGAGTAGCTGGGATTACAGGCATGCGCCACCACACCGAGCTAAATTTTTTTGTTTTTGAGACAGAGTCTTGCTCTTGTCACCCAGGCTGGAGTGCAATGGCACACTCTCGGCTCACTGCAACCTCCACCTCACGGGTTCAAGCAGTTCTCCTGCCTCAGCCTCCTGAGTGGCTGGGGTTACAGGCGCCCTCCACCACACCTGGCTAATTTTTGTATTTTTAGTAGAGATGGCGTTTTGCCATATTGATTAGGCTGGTCTCAAACTCCTGACCTCATGATCCACCTGCCTCAGCCTACCAAAGCGCTGGGATTACAGGTGTGAGCCACCTCACCCAGCCTTTTTTTTTTTTTTTTTTTTTTTTAAACCATTGAAGGCATTTCTTTAGGTTAAGCAATAAAGGTGAAGACACCATCTCTGAAAGCTTCAGTCTTACTAATATATTTCCAGACAGGGGAAAGAAGTGGGATGTTGTATCTCTAGTCTCCTTTATTGTTTTTTTTTTTTTTTTTTTTTTTGAGATGGAGTTTCACTCTTGTCGCCCAGGCTTGAGTGCAAATGGTGTGATCTTGGCCCACTGCAACCTCTGCCTCCCGGGTTCAAGCGATTTTCCTGCCTCAGCCTCCTGAGTCTCTGAGATTACAGGCACCTGCCACCAAGCCCAGCTAATTTTTATATTTTTAGTAGAGATGGGGTTTCACCATGGTCTCGAACTCCTGACCTTAGGTGATCCACCTGCCTTGGCCACCCAAAGTGCTGGGATTACAGGTGTGAGCCACCACACCCAGCCTTAGTCTCCTTTATCTCTTAACCATTTAAAGCTGACCTGTTTATCTGATTAACTGGTTGTCACATTAGGAGTAGGAAAAATGTGAGTTAATGGCATCTATATTTCAGGGTGGAATAGTGAGACAAGAAAATCAGCAACAATGCAATCTGAGCAACCAGGGGCCATTTTTAGGGTGTGAACTGAGGAAGGCAGGGTCTGGGTGTTGGGTTGCATGAAGGAGAGCCCCTAGTGGCTGTGCACCAAAGAAGCTGGGGTGGCACAGGAGCTTTATGGAGTGAAATGTATTCCCAAGCCTGCTCCTTCTCTGACACATTTTAGGCTAAGAACGTCTGGGTTAGAGGCAATGTACACTATTAGGATGGTGCAAGTCACTGTGGTCTAACATATCAAATATTTTTTCCTCTAAGGATTCGTTATTTTTTTTGAGTTAATTACCACATTACATTTTTAGTATCATGACCTTTAAATGAATATATTATGATGAATTATAAATTTGCATTAAAACTTTTATACTAATGGATATGGACAAAGGTAAGACTTTCATTAGCTGAGTACATCTTTTTTTCTATTTCTCTTTTTCTTCTTTTAAGTAACTAAGCCTTCACAAGCTTAGTGTATCTCTGTGAGAGACCTGTATCTTTTGAATAGTTTGGATATTTAATGATATGTCTCCTTATCCACCTTTTAAAAAGCCCATAACATTTCTTTATTTCTTTTTTTTAAAAAATTATTTATTTATTTTTGAGGCAAGGTCTTGCTCTGTTGCCCAGGCTGGAGGGGATTGGCATGATCTCTGTTCATTGCAACCTCTGCCTCCTGAGCTCAAGCAACCTTCCTGCTGGCGAGCCACCATGCTTGGCTAATTTTTGTTTTTAAAGATTTTTTTAATAGACACAAGGTCTCGCTATGTTACCCAGGCTGGTCTTGAACTTTAGGGCTCAAGCAGTCCTCCTGGGCTCAAGCAGCCCTCCCACCTCAGCCTCCCAAAGTGCTGGGATTACAGGCAATGAGCCACTGTACCTGGCTATTTATTTATTTATTTGAGACTGAGTCTCGTTCTGTCACCCAGGCTAGAATGCAGCGGTGCAATCTTGTCTCACTGCAACCTCCACCTTCCAGGTTTAAATGATTCTCTTCTTCCTGAGTAGCTGGGATTGCAGGTGCCCACCACAATGCCCAGATAATTTTTGTATTTTTTGTAGAGTGGGGTTTCACCATGTTGGCCAGGCTAGCTTTGAACTCCTGACCTCAGGTGATCCACCCACCTCGGCTTCCCACAGCGCTGGGATTATAGGCGCGAGCCACTGAGCCTGGCCAGAGCTATGTAATTTAAAAGAAGAATGGAAAAAATAAAGGCAGGGCAAGTAAGCAAACCCATTAGAGCAGGAAGAAAAAGAAGGAAAAAGAAAAGAAGAAGAATGAGAAAAAAAGAGGCGGAAAAGAAGAAAGAAAGAAGACAGAATATGATGTAAAAAGACAAGTGTTTAAAGATGAAAAACAGCTTTTAAAATAGTGAAAATACATCTCTTCCAAACAAACATAAAAGATCCCCTGGAAGTGCTTTAAGATATAGAGGTGGCTCACGCCTGTAATCCCAGCACTTTGGGAGGCCAAGGCAGGTGGATCACCTGAGGTGAGGAGTTTGAGACCTGGCCCACATGGCAAAACCCTGTCTACTCGGGAGGCTGAGGAAGGAGAATAGCTTGAACCCGGGAGGTAGAGGTTGCAGTGAGCCGAGATCGCGCCACTGCACTCCAGCCTGTGTGATGGGAGCGAGACTCCATCTAAAAAAAAAAAGAGATATAGAATAACTTTATGATACTATTATTCTAGAAAACTAAGGCCCCAAAATGAGATATAAAATAACAGAATGAAAAGAATGGAGAAATGTTTAGTGCTAAGGAAACTATTTGAGATCCCAAAGACAGCCACCATAGATCTATTAAATAATTTAGGAAGAGCAGGGAACAGGATAGACATGACTGAAAATAGAATTAGTGGCATGGAGGAAATGCTGAGAATAATCGGTGAATGCAGAGCCAGGCGCAGTGACTCATGCCTGGAATCCCAGCACTTTGGGAGACCGACGTGGGAGGATCACCAGAGCCCAGGAGTTTGAGTCCAACCTGGTTAACATAGTGATACTGTGCCTCTACAAAACATTAGCTTGGTGGTGTGGCTCAGGCCTGTAGTCCTAGCTACTCTGGAGGCTGAGGCAGGAGGATTGCTTGAGTCCAGGGGTTTGAGGCTGCAGTGAACTATGACCACACCACTACACTCCAGCCTGAATGACAGAGTGAGAGCACGCTGTCTCTGAAAAAAAAAAAAAGATAAGAAAAACAACAACAATAATAATCAGTAAATGCAGAGAAAAGGGACAAACAGATTAAAATAAGTGGAAGGCAATAAATACGGAGTTCATAGACTGTAAAATAAGAAATATATATGTTATATATATTCTCATAAGATATATATGATATGTAAAATATCCTTATATTTTATGCATGTTAATACACATATTCCTATAAGGAGTGAAATTGGGCTGGGCTTGTGGTACAGAAGGGAATGGAGCAATATCCACCAACTTCTGAGGACGATAAAGTGTAGCCCGCTTCTTCTCAGAGAAAACACCAAATGGCAGATGGCTGGTGCAGCGGGGAGAGGAGGGAACCCTGGGATGGAGAACTGAGGCATCTTTTGCAGAGGCTAGGGCAGTGGCATCCCCAGCTGGGGTCGCTGCCAAGATCCCGGACGGGCCTGAGGCCACAGAGCTCGCAGAGGCAAGGCCAAGGACAACGAGTGGATGCCCTTCACCAAACTGGGGTGCTTGGTCAAGGACATGAAGATCAAGTCCCTGGAGGAGATCTTTCTCTTCTCCTGGTCCATCAAGGAGTCTGAGATCATTGACTTTTTTCTTGGGGGCCTCTCTCAAGCAGGAGGTTTTGAAGATGATGCTGGTGCAGAAGCAGACTGGCGCCGGCCAGTGCACCAGGTTTAAAGCGTTGGTTGCCATCGTGGACTACAGTGGCCACGTCGGTCTGGGTGTTAAGTGCTCCAAGGAGGTGGCCACTGCCATATGAGGGGCCAATATTCTGGCCAACCTCTCCATTGTCCCCGTGTGTAGAGGCTACTGGGGGAATAAGGTCGGCAAGCCCCACCCTGTCCCTTGCAAGGTGACAGGCCGCTGCAGCTCTGTGCTGGTGCACCTCATCCCTGCGCTCGGGGCACTGGCATCATCTCGATCCCAGTACCTAAGAAGCTGCTGATGATAGCCAATATCCATGACTGCCACACCTCAGCTCGGGCTGCCACCCTGGGCAACTTTGCCAAGGCCACCTTCGATGGCATCTCCAAGACCTAGAGCTACCTGACCCTCGACCTCTGGAAGGAGACTGTATTCACCAAGTCTCTTTATTAGGAATTCACTGACCTGGTCCACACCAGAGTCTGTGTGCAGAGGGCACAGGCTCCAGCTGTGGCTATAACATAAGGTTTTTATAGAAGAAAAATAAAGTGAAGTAAGCCTGTTTAAAAAAAAAGAAAGAGTAGTTCAACAAAACTATTCAGTTATAAAGTCAACAAGCAGGCTTTCTCAAATACGAAAAAACAGAGGGAACATAGTACTTAGAATCTAGTGTGTAAAAGATATAGAAGTAAGCCTTTCATGAATAAAACCATTGGACATTGAAATCCAGCCAAAGAAATGAATCAAAATCAAGAATGTAGGAGTGGTAAAAGAACTGGAAATGAGCACCAGGCCCTTTTTAAAACAGAACAAAAACTAAGTAACTAGGAATATCATAATTACAGAACATGATGTGATGGCTTACAACCGGCAAAGTAAAATATATTATAATTAATGAGAAAAGAAATGGAGAAAAATGTAGGTAGGAGAAATTGTTAAGAGCGTAATCACTTCATCTTTCATAGCAGAGAGTCATCCGTGCTGTCTAAAATTAAACCATGTAGTTAAGAAAAAAACCAAAAATGTTTCCAGATCTTTGATTATTTTAATAATCTCTTGGCTTAACCTGAGAGCTGGAGAGGATGGCCAGCATCTGCGTGCCAGATTTGCCTACAGCTGTGTTTTGGTTTTGTAAGGCCAGATCAATGTTTTCAAATATTTTAAAATCTAAATGTCTTTAGGCAGGGGTGTACTCTCCTGTTGACTTCCATTTTATACATTTGTAATTCACACATTTAAGGGCCTGCCTTGCCTTATCTTCAGAGGACTCTTGGCAACGAATATCTTCTGTGATGAAGAATCATTTACCTGAAGTTCAGTAATTCCTGGAAAAAGATGAAATAATTGACCAGTAGATACATTCTTCTCCTTTGTTGTGTGAAATATCTTTTTCTCTGGCATAACAAATGATATATTTCTCATACATTATAATGACAGTCATCTGTCTCCTAGCAAAGCCAGACACTGCTGCCTCCACCTTTTTCTTAAATTGGCTGTGCCCTGGGCTTTGACTCCAGTGCACGCATGAGAGATGCACAGAGAGTGATTTTCCTGAGAGATCCCTTTCATCGGGTAGGCGCCTCCACGAGCCTTCTCCTTTTATGCGTCTTACTCTATTTAAAGCTTTGGGGGCTTAGCTGTTGTCACCTTCCAGCTATTTCTTTGGCTCAAATTTAACTTTCAGTCCTTTAAACGGAGTACAGATTGGGACTGAAAGGGAGCCAGGAGAAACAGCTGATTGGCTGTGAAGGCCTTGTTGGGGTGTTCTGACCCTGGCTGGAGAGGCTGAGCTGGTCATTCTGAGAGCAACTGTGAGGGCAGCCCGAGTCTGCTCTGACGCTTTAGAAGCAGCAGGGGATAGACACTGGAAGGACTGGTGTTCCAGCAGAAGACCAAAGATTGGGCACTGCAAACAGAATTGCAGAACTTATTTTATTTTTTTTGAGCTGGAGTCTCACTCTGTCGCCCAGGCTGGAGTGCAGTGGCATGATCTCAGCTCACTGCAAACTCTGCCGCCCAGGTTCAAGTGATTCACCCTGCTTCAGCCTCCTGAGTAGCTGGGATTACAGGCGCACACCACCATGCCTGGATAATGTTTTTGTATTTTCAGTAAAGACGGGGTTTCACCATGTTGGCCAGGCTGGCCTCAAACTCCTGACCTTGTGATCCGCCCGCCCCGGCCCCCCCAAAGTGCTGGATTACCGTCGTGAGCCACAGCGCCCGGCCTGAGCCACCACACCCAGGCAGAACTCTTAAATTAATATTTCCACATACAGGTACTGTGTTAGTTCTTTAGGGATCTGCTGAAGACAAAATAGATAAAACCTTAGAAAAGCAAAACCAACCTATTATTTAAATTAAATTTTATAATAATCAAGAGAGAGATGCCTGTCACACTTAGATTTTGAACTTTTCAATGTTTCCATAATTAGAAGGCATTTCATGAGAAGAAATAAAGGATGGATTGTGTGATGGTGGCTGTGCGAATGGGGTGGGAAGGGTAGAAACGAGCTATGTGAAAGAAAGAACCAAAGTTTGGTTGCTGATTGGATATCAGAACAGAGAAGAATTCAAGCTTGATCACCTGAATGGGAGGTAATATTATTATTTTTTTAATTATTTTTGAGACAGAGTTTCACTCTTGTTGCCCAGGCTGGAGTGCAATGGTGTGATCTTGGCTCACTGCAACTTCCACCTCACGGGTTCAAGCCATTCTCCTGCCTCAGCCTCCCAAGTAGCTGGGATTACAGGCATGCACCACTATGCTTGGCTAATTTTGTATTTTTAGTAGAGACAGGATTTCACTACGTTGGTCAGGCTGGTCTTGAACTCCTGACCTCAAGTGATCCACCCACCTCAGCCTCCCAAAGTGCTGGGATTACAGGTGTGAGCCATTGCACCCAGCCCTGGTGATATTACTATGTGCAAGCCAAGGGGTTCACACCAAGGTGTTCTCATTTGCCTGCTTCTTGCTTTTGTAAGTAATACCACTACAGGCAGAGAATTTCCTCTAATAAGATGATTTTCTTCATCTTCATTGTGCTTACAATTAGTGTTCTCCTAGGATAATCTTTCCAAACACATCACGTATTATCCAGGGCAGTTGGACTCCTTGTATATAACATTTTTGTTATGGAAAAAAGTTAAAAAATTTGTGTAAGGCCAATCACAATTAACCTATTGATTAACTTCAAAATTTATCATTGAGAAAGGTAAATTATTTGCTACTAAAATATTTCAGGCACTCAGGCATATACAGATAAGTGTGTATGTGTGTGTGATCTATATATACTTTTTTTTTTTTTTTTTTTTTTTTTTTAGAGACAGGGATTTGCTCTGTTGCCCAGACTGGTGGCACAATCATAGCTCACTTGAACTCCTGGCTCAAGCGATCCTTCTGCTTCTGCCTTCTGAGTAGCTGGGTCTACAGGTGTGCCTTACCACACCCACCTAATTTATTATTATTATTATTTTTGAGACGGAATCTCACTCTGTCACCCAGGCTGGAATGAGTGGCATGATCTCAGCTCACTGCAACCTCCATCTCCTGGGTTTAAGTGATCCTCTCACCTCAGTCTCCCCAGTAGCTGGGATTACAAGTGTGTGCCACCACACCCAGCTAATTTTTGTATTTTTAGTAGAGGCAGAGTTTCATCATGTTGGCCAGGCTGATTTCAAACTCCTGACCTCAGGTGATCCACTGGCCTCAGCTTCCCAAAGTGCTGGGATTACAGGCATGAGCCACGGCACCCGGCCAATAATATATTTCTTAACCCATTGGATACTAAGAACTCTCAGTGGAGATTATTACCCCTATGCTGCATGCCATTCTATGACATCTTTTGAGTTTTTATCTGAGGGTGAAATTATGCATGCAAAGGGCTACCTATATTTGCTTACATTTAATGAATGTCCAATTAATTAGAATTATAAATTGGAAAATTTTGCTTTTCTCATGCCTCTTAGTCAAATTTGCAACTTGTTATTTTATTAATAAATCTTATATGTTTTTGTAAAGATTAAGAAAAATTGCTTTCATTAAAAAATTCATGTTTCATTAATTTATAAATTTAACAAATTAAAGCCCCCTAAATAAAAGTGGTTTATAGAGTTTCATTAAACATTTTAAACTACTTTTTTTCCCCAAGCCAAATTGTATCCAGCTTTATTAAAGATACTTTCCATAGACAATCATAGTATTTCAGGCAGGACATGAGCAGACAATTGTTAACAGTATACAACAACTTTCAAACTCCCTTCTTTGATGAACTACCAAAAATCAGAATGCCGCTATAAAATCCAATGAAGTCTTCATCTGATGCTCTGAACAGGGAAAATTTAGAGTGAGGGTTGACATTTCACATTTAGCATATTGTTTAACAACTTTTCATGAGTCAACCCTGACTTTCAGGAAGTGAAATGCAAATGGCAGTATTTATCTGAAGATCCACAATCTAGAAATGGAACCACTGCCCTTTTGACAGGTGCCATCTCAGTGGCAACACTGGAAAGTCCAGATGGCCTGACACACTGGTAACCAACGACTGGGGGTCAGGTCCCAACAGATGTCTGGTCTTAAAGGAGTTAAGTCTATGCTGAAAGACTTTCTGTCTTTCAGAGGAGAAGAGGACATAAAAACAAATTTTTGCATTTTTATATAGTAGAGATGGGGTTTCACCATGTGGGCCAGGCTGGTCTCGAACTCTTGACCTCAAGTGATCAGTTGCCTCAGCCTCCCAAAGTGCTGGGATTACAAGTGTGGACCACCGTGCCTGGCCTTCACCATCCTTATTCTCATTTTGGTGTGGTAGAGTGAGTTATCCAATGAGCAGATTTACTGTCTTAGGCTGGCGTTACTAGTTCTTACAATTCCCCTTGGAATTCTGAATTAGATCAGTGGTTCTCAAACTTTTTGGCCTCAGGACCCCATTACCCTAAAAAATTATTCAGAATCCTAAAGAGCTTTTATTTATATGGGTTATAACTACCGATATTTACTATAATGGAAATTAAATCTAAGAAATTAAAAAATATTTTTATTGATTCATTTAAAAATAACAATAATAGGCCTGGTGCAGTGGCTCACACCTATAATCCCAGCACTTTGGAAGGCCAAGGGGAGAGGATTGCTTGAGCTCAAGAGTTTTAGAGTAGCTTGGACAATATAGTGAGATCCAAAAAATTAAGAAAATAAGTTGGGTGTGGTGGCATGTGTCTGTAGTCCCATCTACAGGGGAGGCTGATGTGGGAGGATTGCTTGAGCCTGGGAGGTGAAGGCTGCAGTGAGCTGTGATTGCACCACTGCACTTCAGCCTGGATGACAGAGCGAGACCCTGTCTCAAAAACTGAGTGACAGAGCAAGGCCTTTTCTCAGAAAACAAAAAAAACAAAACAAAAAAACCAAAAAAAACCCACATCAATGTTAGTATTAACAATATAGTTTTATGGAACAAACAACTACAAAAATTTTTGGAAGTTTTTTTTTTCTTTAGCAGTGAATTGAATAAGGATGAAAATCTAAAATATGCCAAGGAGACACATGACAAAAGGTATGGACTTACCCCCATTGTCACAACAGAAAAATGTGACCATAACACTTTGACCCTAAATCCTGTGCTCCTGCATATAATAGTCAAGCAGCCAGACATTGCTATTTTATCTATATTCAGCAGAAGCTGGGTGATCATTGCGAGAGAAGCTGAAGAAGTAGCTCCTTCATTAGGCAAGAAATTGGACTAGACCAAATATCACAAATTTCCATTTTCATCCTACAATTCTATGCTCCTTTGAACTCGGAAAAAACTCAGGCTTTTCTGGGTATATATGAAGGGGTAGGCCCTGTTGCTGGCTTTTCTTGTATGAAGTCTCCCCATTTTCCTTTGTAACAGAGTCCCAATTGTGCTTAGAGAATTAGAGTGTCCAGTTAAGGAGATATAATTCCCTGGGTCCTCTGCAATTAGGAGCAGCTTTGTGACCTAGTTCTGGCCCATGAGATATGAGCAGAAATCTGTAAGATGAGGATTCTGGGAGATTAATGATTTCCCTTATTTAAAAAAGCACATTTAGAAGATATGTGTCTTTTTCCTTTCTTCTGCTGGGGACATCGATGTAATACCTGGAGATGGGGTAGCTCTCTATGACCATAAAGAAGAAAGCCACGCACTAAAAATGGATGATCAAGAAGTGAAAGGAGCCTCCTTCTGGACTTCTTTTTACTCAAGAAGAATCTTTTCTTAAGATACTGTAATTGAATTTCTGTTACATGCAGGCTAACACAAACCTAACTAGAATAATAGGCAGAAACGCTTTAATTTAATCTGAACTTAATTGTCTAAGACCTTCACTACTGGCCAATGTGGCAGCCAGTGCATTCTTAAATTGCTTTAGCATGTCATCTCACCACTTGGGTACTCTTTTTTTTTTTTAATTGCATTTTAGGTTTTGGGGCACATGTGAAGAACATGTAAGATTGTTGCATAGGTACACACATGGCAGTGTGATTTGCTACCTTCTTCCCCATCACCTATATCTGGCATTTCTCCCTATGCTATCTCTCCCCAACTCCCCACCCCTTGATGTCGTTCCCCTATTTCCCCCCAACAGACCCCAGTGTGTGATGCTCCCCTCCCAGTGTCCAGATGTTCTCATTGTTCAACACCTGCCTATGACTGAGAACATGTGGTGTTTGATTTTCTGTTCTTGTGTCAGTTTGCTGAGAATGATGGTTTCCAGGTTCATTCATGTCCCTACAAAGGACACGAACTCATCATTTTTTATAGCTGCATAGTATTCCATGGTGTATATGTGCCACATTTTCCCTGTCCAGTCTATCATCGATGGGCATTTGGGTTGGTTCCAAGTCTTTGCTATTGTAAACAGTGCTGCAATGAACATTCGTGTGCATGTGTCCTTATAGTAGAATGATTTATAATCCTTTGGATACATACCTAGTAATGGGATTGCTGGGTCAAATGGGATTTCTATTTCTAAATACTTGAGGAATCGCCACACTGTCTTCCACAATGGTTGAACTAATTTACACTCCCACCAACAGTGTAAAAGTGTTCCTATTTCTCCACATCCTCTCCAGCATCTGTTGTCTCCAGAATTTTTAATGATGGCCATTCTAACTGGCATGAGATGGTATCTCAATGTAGTTTTGATATGCATTTCTCTAATGACCAGTGATGATGAGCATTTTTTCATATGTTTGTTGGCCTCAAATATGTCTTCTTTTGTAAAGTGTCTGTTCATATCCTTCACCAACTTTTGAATGGGCTTGTTTGTTTTTTCTTGTAAATCTGTTTTAGCTCTTTGTAGATTCTGGATATTAGCCCTTTGTCAGATGGGTAGATTGCAAAAATTTTTTCCCATTCTGTTGGTTGCCGATTCACTCTAATGACTGTTTCTTTTGCTGTGCAGGAGCTGTGGAGTTTGATGAGGTCCCATTTTGGCTTTTGTTGCCAATGCTTTTGGTGTTTTGGTCATGAAGTCCTTGCCTATGCCTATGTCCTGAATGGTTTTGCCTAGATTTTCTTCTAGGGTTTTGATGGTGTTAGGTTTTTTTTTTTTTGTTTGGTCCTCTTTTTTTTTTTTAATTGCATTTTAGGTTTTGGGGTACATGTGAAGAACATGAAGATTGTTGCATAGATACACACATGGCAGTGTGATTTGCTGCCTTCCTCCCCATCACCTATATCTGGCATTTCTCCCCAAGCTATCTCTCCCCAACTCCCCACCCCCCTTTATTTATTTATTTATTTTTGAGACGGAGTTTTGCTTTGTCGCCAGGCACCAGGCTAGAGTGCAGTGGCGCAATCTCAGCTCACTGCAATCTCTGCCTCCTGGGTTCAAGCAATTCTCCTGCCTCATCCTCCTGAGTAGCTGGGACTACAGGTGTGCGCCACCATGCCCATCTAATTTTTGTATTTTTTAGTAGAGATGGGGTTTCACCATGTTGGCCAGGATGGTCTCGATCTCTTGACCTTGTGATCCGCCTGCCTCAGCCTCCCAAAGTGCTGGGATTACAGGCGTGAACCACCGCACCCAGCCTGGTGTTAGGTCTTATGTTTAAGTCTTTAATCCATCTGGAGTTAATTTTAGTGTAAGGTGTCAGGAAGGGGTCCAGTTTCTGCTTTCTGCACATGGCTAGCCAGTTTTCCCAACTCCATTTATTAAACAGGGAATCTTTTCTCCATTGTTTGTTTT
>CAUYLG010024471.1:0-21480 GCA_963573385.1 Cacajao melanocephalus | reverse complement strand
GCCTGACCTGTCTTTCGCCCAAAGATCCCATGGAGATTAGGCCCAGTCTTGTGCTTGCCTCCCTTTTCCACGGTGTGACATTGGGAACACTTCTGAATAAAAATCCTCTTGCCTTTCTCAACATCACCCATATTTAATTCTTTCTTGTCGCTGGCGCAACAAAGGTTACCGCTCAGAAGCCGGACATCTCACTCTCTAAGCCAATTTTTATTTTTATTTTTTCGGAGACAAGAGTCTGGCTCTGTAGCCCAGCCAGGAGCACAATAGGGAGATCTAGGCTCACTGCAACATCCGCCTCCCGGATTCAAGCGCTTCTCCTGCCTCAGCCTCCCTAGTGGCCGGGATTACAGACTCACACCATCACGCCCGGCTAATTGTTTTGTATTTTCAGTAGAGCCGGGGTTTCACCATGTTGGCCAGGCTGGTCTCAAACTCCTGACCTCAGGTGATCCACCCGACTTGGCCTCCCAAAGTGCTAGGATTACGGGTGTGAGCCACCGTGCCCAGCACAAAATGCTTTTTCAAAGCATAGTTAATAACTTGGAAAAATGATATAAATTTCTTTTCTGAATTTAACGTTTATGTAAAATTTTATTTTATTTATTTATATATTTTTTGAGATAGAGTCTCCTCCTACTACCCAGGCTGGAGTGCAGGGGCTTGATCTTGGCTCACTGCAACTTCCGCCTCATGGGTTCAAGTGATTCTCCTCCTCAGCCTCCCAAGTAGCAAGAATTACCGGCACCCACGATCATGCCTGGCTAATTTTTGTATTTTTAGTAAAGACAGTGTTTTGCTATGTTGGCCAAGCTGGTTTTGAACTCCTGGCCTCAGATGATCCACCCATCTTGGCCTCTCAAAGTGCTGGGATTACAGGCTTGACCCACCTCGCACGGCCTGTCCAGCTAATTTTTCTTTTTTTTTTTAGAAGACATGAAAATTTTTACTTTCAAAAAGAATGTATTATTTTTATTTTTATTTATTTTTTATTCTTTTTATCCCCAGAACCTGAAGTGCAAAAAAAGAATGTATTTTTACATAAATCTGCAACAGAATTCAAATGTAGAGAAAATAAGCTATATTCAGGGATACAGTGCTCAGCACACCACACCCCCTCCCCAGAGTGAGCCGACGCCCTGGTTTCACCATATTGGCAAGGCTGGTCTCTACCTCCTGACCTCGTGATCCACCCACCTCAGCCTCCCAAAGTGTTGGGACTACAGGCGTGAGCCACCATGCCTGGCCCTAGCCTTTCAAAGCTCTAGAATTACAGGCATAAGTGCCTAGCCTCCCAACTTTGTTTTAAAAAAGTATAAATACACTAAAAAAAAGTAAACATAAGGAAATCCACCAACATGTTAACAGTGTTACACCTGGGTGGGAGGATTACTATTGATTATCTTCATCTTAATTTTTCTATATTCTCCAATTTTTTTCAAATGATGTGTTATTTTTATACATAGAAGAAAACTACAATTATTGTAACAGAAATATTGAAGAATATATCTGAAAATATTTAAGGCTAAACAAAGGAAAGTTAGATATCACCTATGTTTCAGTAATCAGAAACCTTTGAGATTAAAATTTAGCTTTTTGGGAGTTACATTTATTATTATTATTATTGTCTTTTTAGTTTTTTTCCTTTTTGTGGAGAACGGGGTCTTGCTATATTGCCCGGGGAAGGTCTCGAACTCCTGGGCTCAAGCTATCCTCCCACCTCTGCCTCCTAAGAGCTGGGATTACAGGTGTGAGCCACAGTGCCCAGCCTAAAATTTAGCCTTTTGGAAGCACCATCCATCTTCCCCCAAACCTACCTCTGCCTCTTAGCAAGACCACAGCACCATGCCTAGACTGATGAGTCGGTCCATCGTTTCTCTCTATGAAAGCCTCATGCAGAGCTCTCTGCTTCCTTGGTTTCACCAGCCATCTTGGCATGGCCTTCTTGGCATGACTTCTTCTGAAGTCAGGCATGGTTCTCCCAAGGGTACCTTTAACAGTGCTCCACAGGACTGGGGAAGACCCCTGAAATCCCTGCAGAGTTACCAGGCTACTTAATTAACTGGCATTTAAGGGTCTGTAGGCTCTGAACCAATCTTCCTTACAACTGCCGTGTGTGCCAATCAAATGGTCTGTCTGCCATCTCCAAAGCCAGAAAGGGGCAGTAATGAATGAAGACAGCTGCGTGTGATGTAATTGGGAAAGGCGAGGACTGTGGCAAACTGGAGTAAGCCCACACCTTCAAAACGAACGGCCACTTCTCAGTGCCAGTCTATTGCTATCTGGTGGGGTCTTTCAATTTTTGAAGAGAATTGGAAAATCTGGATCTTTATGTGAAATCTGATTTTTAAATAAATATTGGTAGGTAATTCACAAAACACATTTGGCCACTCTGCTGATCACAATTTGTGACTTGTCTTAGCAACATATTGAACTTTTTTCCTTCTGCACCTTTGCTTTTGCTATTCCCCAATGCCAAGAACACTCCCCCACTCATCTGAGACTAATGAACTCCATCTGCTCTGTCAGACCCAGCCAAAACACCACCTCTTCCTGAGCATCCCCGCAGCCAGAAGTGACATCGCCCTCCTTGGGGCTGCACCACACATTTAGCTCTGTGCCTGTCTCACTCTATGCTACAGCTGTTTCAGTAACGGTCCCAGCTCTCCTGGTAGAGAATAAGCTCCTGAAATAATTCAGAAAACATTTGTGGAGCACCTGCCGTGGTGCAGAAACCATGCTAAGCGCTAGTGATATAGCCTAGAATAAGATGGACATGGTCTTTGCCTTGATGGACTACAGTCTAGTGTAGGGGGCAGGTTTTAAATAAATAATTCCCAAGATACCTAATTCCAATTGTGATGAGGTGTATGGGGTTAAGAAAGTGTATAAAAGAGACTTAATCCAGGCACAGGAGGATTAAGCAAATCACGAGGTGGCTTGGGGAAGCATTAACAGTAGGGCTGCCACATAAGGTTGTACAGTTTATATGCTGCACAAAGCCTGGCAACATAGCAAGACCCTGTCTCTAAAATAAAAAAAAAAAAATATGTAGAGTTGAGGTCTCACTATGTTGCCCAGCCTGATCTCAAACTCCCAGCCTCCACTGTTTCTCCCACCTTGGCCTCCCAAAGTGTTGGGATTATAGGCGTGAGCCACTCTGCCCAACTCCTTTTTCTAATCTGCACAAAGGCACTGCATAGACTAGCAGAGGCAGCGTTTAGTTCACCCCTACCCAAAGCTGTTCTAAATAACCTTAGAATCTAGGTAGAAACGGTGACTTCCCCATGTACATGCAGCCCAAAGAGATGTTCCTTGCTCCCTGCTTTCTACGCTAACCCTTAGACTTCTGGGATCAGGGAAGGTACCTACAAGGAAGTGACATAGGAGCTGAGACTGAAGGATAAGAAGGGGCCAGCCAGCTTGGAGTAGGAGGAACAGCATGTACAAGGCCTCTGAGGGGAGAAGGTACCATGGCCAAAGGATCTAATAGGTGGCCATTGTGGTAGAAGCATGGACAGAGATGGGAGAGCATTAAGGGGTAGGCTGGGCAGTGACCACCCTGCAAGGCCCAGAAGGCCACATTAAGGGGTGCAATTCTTTTTTTTTTTGTCCTCTGAAGAGAAATTTGGTTCAATTAAGGGGTGCAATTCTTATCCTGAAATTATCCCTTCCATATCCCACTCCATAACCACGTCACTTCTGGGTTTTACTGCCCACGAGAGCGTGCACAGTGGTAGAAACCACCTTTACAGAGGGCCTGCCATGAGGCACAGGCTGTGCTGGGGCCACACATTCATTCTGCCTTTTTTTATTCTTTTATTTATAACTATTCTTTGATTTCCATGGAACAGATGAAAAAATGGAGGCACAGAGAAGATAAGCAGCCTGCCTGAGGTTAGCTGACTGTTAAGGGGTAGGCTGGGACTCACTCCCAGGTCTGTGGGACTTCAAGCCCCTTCTCTTGGCTGTCACGCAACAATGATATCTGTGAATAGACTAGACGCGCAAGGAACCTACAGCCTTGCCACTCAGAGGCAGGGGGGTCTAAAGGCCTGCAATACGGGTATCATCTGGAAGTTTGTCAGAAATGCAGGATCATGGGTTCCATCCAGCCCTACCGAATCAGAATCTACACTTTAATTTTTTTTTTTTTTTTTGAGACAGAGTCTCACTCTGTCACCAGGCTGGAGTGCAGTGGTGCAATCTTGGCTCACTGCAACCTCTGCCTCCCAGGTTCAAGTGATTCTCCTGCCTCAGCCTCCAGAGTAGCTGGCACTACAGGCACGTACCACCATGCCCAGATAATTTTTGTATTTTTAGTAAAGTTAGGGTTTCACCATGTTGGCCAGGATGGTCTCGATCTCTTGACCTTGTGATTCACCCACCTCGGTCTCCCAAAGTGCTAGGATTACAGGCGTGAGCCACTGTGCCTGGCTAAAAATTTTTTAAATCTTTTTTTGTGTTTGTATGACAGGGTCTCACTGGGTTGCCCAGGCTAATGTATAGTAGTGCAAACACAGCTCACTATAGTCCCCACATCCTGGGCTCAAGGGATCTTCCTGCCTCAGCCTCCCAAGTAGCTGGCACAGGCCTCTACACCCAACTAATTTTTAAATTTTTCACCATGTTGCCCAGGCTGGTCTCAAATTCCTGAGCTCAAGCAATCCCCCTGCCTCAGCCTCCCAAAATGTTGGGATTACAGGTGTGAGCCACCATGCCCAGCCAGAATCTATACTTTACAGGAATCATGTACACATTAGGAGCTGAGAAGCACTAAACTAGAGAATAAGCAAAGTGGCATACTGCCTTTGCAGCCCTTACGCAACAGCGTCTCATATGCCAGGTTTCCAATGACCCGAAAACAACTTATTATAACCAAATATACCAGATTGGCCAACTGTTCCATCCATCTATCCACCCTAGTTTTGTCATCTATTGCCACTCCAAGGGAAGAACTGTGAGAAGCTACCATCAACTCCAAAGAGGTGCCGCTGTACACTCCAAATCATCTTCCATTTGGGGGGTCTACTCTGATCCCCAGATTATTTTCTGGAACCCACTTTTTACAAAAGAATTCTCTATCTTAGCCTGCATACCAAAGGAGGCAGAATGGTTTGGCAGAAAAGATTAGTGGGTGAGGAAATGCAGGGTTCTCCTTCAGCTTTAAGGCCACATGTGACTTTGGGAAATGGCCTACCCTCACTTCCCCATCCCCATGTCAAATATGAATGGGGTGGACTAGACTAGGAATCACTGTATATGAGGCCTGGCAGGGAACATTAAGGAAGTTCAGTGGCCTAGGTGAAACAGTAGGGAGTGGTGGAGACTGTGGCAAACTAGAAGGTGCAATGCCCTGACTACAAAAAGGTATCCCCACTCAGAAATAGGCTAGTGTTATGGGTAATGCGTTGCCATATATTCTAATTTTTTAAGTTGGGAATCTGATTTTCCCCCAAGAAATGAGTGACGTTTAAATATTGGCAACTATGAATAGTTAAAACTTCAGAACAAACACAACAGCGTGTGAGCCAAATAAAGATCAGGCGCAGGGCAGATCTGTCCGTGGGCCGCCAGTTTGCGATGCCTGGCCGGGATGCCACCCTAATGTTATGTATTAGTTTGCCTGTGCGGCTCTTTCCGAATCCTGCAAAGCCGCAGCTGCAGGATGGGGGTTAAGGGGTAAGATCTGTGCCTTTCCAGGGCCCGTCGCCCGTCCCCACCGCGGCCCTGACCCCCTTCGGTGCCCCCTCCCCAGGCCTCTCCGGGAAAGGGCCCTGACGGTGGTGCCGGTCGCACGGCGTCGCTTGCTTCACACCCTCCCTACCTGCTCGCCAGCTCTCCTTGCACGGCCGGCAGCGCCGCAGCGATGACTCAGCCTCTGGCGGCGAAGCTGGAGGGAGGCGGAGGGGGCGAGGGGGAGGACGAAGACGGGCAGGGCGGGGTAAAAGGAGGCGGGTGGAGTGGAGGGAGGAGGGGAGAAAGAAAGAGGAAAAGGAGCGAGAAGTGGGACTGGGGAGAAGAAAGAGGAAAGGGGGTGGGGAGAGGAGAGGCGGATGGGGGAGGGGGCGGTTCAAGCCCCAGCTCCCGCCGCCTCCCGCTGCCCGCTGAGGTTGGGCTGGGCCTTGGGAGGCCGGTGGGGGAACAGCGGAGAGGGTAGGACTGGGGCGGAGAAAGGAGGGTGGCGTGCTGCCCCCTCCCTCTTCCCCTCCCCCACTCCGAGAGTCCCATGGGTACACGTGGTTCATTGCCACACCCACGGACCCACCCCTGCCTCTGTGGGATGGGAGGGGCGGGGGAGGGCGCCCCGGAATGCGGCTTCGGACTCTCAACCTTCAGTGAGCGCCTTCCAGCGGAGGCCTGGGGGACTAGGTCGTCAATAACGGACAGAGGGGCGGGGCGCGGTGGCTCAGGCCTGTAATCCCAGCACTTTGGGAGGCCGAGGCTGGCGGATCACCTGAGGTCAAGAGTTCAAGACCAGCAGGGCCAACCTGGGAAAACCTGGTCTCTACTAAAAATACAAAAATTATCTGGGCGTAGTGGCGCTCGCCTGTAGTCCCAGCTACTCGGGAGGCTGAAGCAGGAGAATCACTGGAACCCGGGAGGTGGAGGCTGCAGTGAATCGAGATCGCGCCACTGCACTCCAGCCTGGGCAACCGAGTGAGGCTCTGTCTCAAAATAAATAAATAAAAAGAGCCAAGTGCGGTGGCGTGTGCCTCTAGTCCCAGCTACTCAGGAGGCTGAGGTGGGAGGATTGCTTGAGCCCAGGAGATCGGCTGTAGTGCGCTATGCTGATCGGGTGTCCTCACTAAGTTCGGTATCAATATGGTGACCTCCCGGGAGCGAGGGACCATCAGGTTGCCTAAGGAGGGGTGAACCGGCCCAGGTCGGAAACGGAGCAGGTCAAAACTCCCGTGCTGATCGGTAGTGGGATCGCGCCTGTGAATAGCCACTGCACTCCAGCCTGGGCAACATATCGAGACCCCGTCTCTAAAAAATAAAAAAATAAAATAAAAAGAGACAGAGGTGGGGGTTCGCAGGGGAGAGGCCAAATCCTCAGGGCATATCCACAAGTGGAAATTTAAAGGGAGAAATGAGCCTACTCGATGCATTTTTGCTAGTCTATACCGGTAGCTATAACACAAAGCTGAATTTGAAAGGCACACCAAGGAAGTTTCCTTAGCAATGTTTTGTAATACAAATGATGAATGAATAAAATGTACTAAGGTAGTATGTCTATGTGTATATAAGGGGAGGAATGGAGTTTTCAAAAATACCTTTTTGTGGGCCAGCTGCAGTGGCTCATGCCTGTAATCCCAACACTTTGGGAGGCTGAGGCGGGTTGATCACCTGAGGTCAGGAGTTCAAGACCAGCCTGGTCAACATGATGAAACCCTGTCTCTACTAAAAAAATATAAAAATTAGCCATGCATGGTGATGGGTGCCTGTAATCCCAGATGCTTGGGAGGCTGAGACAGGAGAATCATCTGAACACAGGAGGCGGAGTTTGCAGTGAGCTGAGATTACATCATTGCACTCCAGCCTGGGCGACAAGAATGAAACTCCATCTCAAAAAAAAAAAAAAAATCCAAAAAAAGTGTCTTTTTGTATGTCTGTTACATATGTGTGTTTGGGTGAATATATAGGAGTGTATGTGTGTGTCACTGAATAATGTATGTATATGTATGCCTTGTGTATGTAAGTGTTATAATGGAGCGAGCATAGAAAGTCAACACCAAGACAAAAGTATGCCAAATTGCAGGGTCTTTATTGCCGGCAGCCACGGAGGACTCGTGTCTCTCCAACCCGTGGCCCCGAAAGGAGGGTGTCAAGACTTTTTATACCCGTACAACCACCTCGGGAGTGAGGGTGAGGGGCGAGGGTGGGGGTAAGGGGCTTCAGACATTCCGAGGGCTAGTGAATTCTGTAAATCACCTTCTGGGCAGGGATGAGGGCGAGGGGCTCCAGACATTCCGAGGGCTAGGGGACTTTTTGACATTCTGATTGTTACTTAAGTGGTTCACAGAAGTCAAGATTAGCATCTGTTTACACATTATTTGGGCAGGGTGGCAATTACGGTCCTTAATTGCTTATTCACATTTGGGTTATAGAGAGCAGTTTCAACAGAAAGCCGAGGTATGGTTGAGGTATGCAGGTTTATGGGGCTTTTTACCACGTCACATAAGCACATTAATATGAGGTTGTGTGCCAAGAATACATTTCTGTGTATATGGACAGGTGTGTATCTTTATATGCTTAGGTGTTAAGTGTGTGCATGAGACCTATGGGCTTTCCTGAGTTTGTATTTAAATATACGCATTTATGTGAATTTGTGGGTTTGTGAATGTGACAGCATACCCTTGCATGTGTGTGGGATTTTTGTGTGTGCCAGTATTGTATAAATGTGTATGTGTATCTGGAACTCCTGTCTGAGATCATGTTAAGCTTGTGTATTTGTGTGCGTGCATGTGTATGGTAAGACATGGTCAGTCTGTGACCAGGGCTACAGAGCATCTTGAGGTTGCATGTGTGAGTCTGTGTGTATAAATGAGAACGTATGTCTGTTTTTCAGAGTCTTTGTGGATATGACTGAGTCTTGTATCTCTGTAGCCACCCTACTAATCCATTTGTGATAAGGGTCATGTGATTCTTAAGGGTTGGGCTGGTCAAGGCGGCTCCTTGGAGGAGTAGGTTCTTGTGGGGTGGGGACGGTGGACATAGGAAGAAGCCAAATGTATGCCGGCCCACTGAACAGACCACCCAGAGCATCAGGACGCCAGGCAAGCAAAGTAGGCTGAAGCAAGACCAGGGAAGGCACCGAATGCCAGAACTGGTAATCAGAGCCTCCTCTGGCATCTTCCCCACTCTCAAGCGTTGGATCAGTTTCTCTCATGGCCCTCCTGAGGGTCTACCTGGTCAGTGCTCTTTTGTAGAGTGCACGTCCTTGGTAACGAACATAGCAACAATGATGGAGCATTACTATGAGCCAGCCTGCAGAAAGCACTTAACAGACAATAGGTCGGCTCTGTGAGGCAGAAACTTGGTATCCCAGTTTTACAGAGGGGGAGCAGGAGGTTAAGCACCTGGTGATGCAGCTGGTAAGGGGGTCTTTGGATTCCGAGGCTCTGTGCCCTCTCAACCACTTTTGACATTTTGGGCCAGATAACTCAGCATTGTGGTGTCTGTCCTGCGCACTGTAGCATGATTAGCAGCATCCCTGTGTCTACCCAGTAGATGCCAATAGCACTTCCTGCTCCAGCTATGACAACCAAAATGTCTCTAAACATTTCCAGAAGTCCACTGGGGACAAAATCGGCCTAGATTGAGAGCCACGGCACTACACTGTCCTGCCTCCCTGCATACGCGTTTTCTGAGGAGCTGCACCAACTCCACCTTGTCCAGTGGCTTCAGCTGTCCCTCTTCCTCCTTTATTTTTTTTTTATTTTTATGTTTTGAGGCAGAGTCTCACTCTGTCACCTAGGCTGGAGTGTAGTGGTGTGATCTCGGCTCACTGCAACCTCTGCCTCCTGGATTCAAGCAATTTTCCTTCCTCAGCCTCCCAAGTAGCTGGGATTACAGGCACACACCACCATGCCAAGCTAATTTTTTGTATGTTTAGTGGAGAAAGGGTTTCACCATGTTGGCCAGGCTAGTCTCGAACTTCTGACCTCGTGATTTGCCTGCCTTGGCCTCCCAGAGTGCTGGTATTACAGGCGTAAGCCACTGCGCCCAGCTTGTCCCTCTTCTTTCACAGTAATCTTCACGTCCATGCAGTAGCTCCTTGTCTTTGCCATAGTCAACAGAAGGCTTACCAGCCAGGCCACCTTTCCCAGGAACTCAACCTCTCTGACTTCCAGGCATAGAACACACAGATCTTGGGGCCCAGCAGACACCTCTATATCTCTTATTATTTGAATCACAGGAGTTCCCTGGAGTCAGCGCCTGGAGGAGGAGTGCCCTGAACCTGCTGACCCTCTTTGGTCCAGAGCTGTAGACACTGCTGGTTCTATGAGTTTGTTTTCCTGGTGAGTAAGAACACTAGACTATGGTGTTGTGCCAAAATGGGTCCCATTTTATGCTACTATATCTTACTCCATTGCCCAGGCTGGAGTGCAGTGGCATGATCACGGCTCACTGCAGACTTGACTTTCCAGGCTCAAGGGATCCTCCCACCTCAGCCTCCTGAGTAGCTGGGACTAGACGCAGTCTACCATTTTCAGCTAACTTTTGTATTTTTGGTAGAGATGGGGGTTTCACCATGTTGCCTAGGCTGGTCTTGAACTCCTGGGCTCAATCTGTCTGCCCTCCTCCACCTTCCAAAGTACAAAGGGATTACAGATGTGAGCCACTGTGTGCAGCCACCTTATGCTGTTGCATCTTTGCAAATGAAATGGCCTGGCTTTCCCCTCTGGCAGACCCTGATTTTTTTTTTTTTTTTTGAGACGGAGTCTTGCACTGTTGCCCAGGCTGGAGTGCAATGGCGCAATCTCGTCTCACTGCAACCTCTGCCTCCCGGGTTCATGCGATTCTCCTGCCTCAGCCTCCTGAGTAACTGGGATTACAGGTGCACACCACCACACCCAGCTAATTTTTTGTATTTTTAGTTGAGATGGGGTTTCATTATCTTGATCAGACTGGTCTCGAACTCCTGACCTTGTGATCCGCCTGCCTCAGCCTCCCAAAGTGCTGGGATTACAGGCGTGAGCCACCGTGCCCAGCGCAGACCCTGATTTTATGGCCACAGCAGGTATTCAGAAAAGGCAAGGCAGAGCTGTAAGCAGGGCTCTTGGCATGTCCAAACCCAGGCCTCACCAGGGCGTCCATGCTGCTGTGGGACCCTGCCACTGTAGCAACTCAGAGTCCTGGGGAGCTGGTGCTGAGAGCGTGGTGGCTCAGCCATGCACACAAGAGACCTAACTATCCCACTACAGGCAAGACAGACAGATGGTGGTACTCACAGAGGACTCCATGCCGCCGCTGTGTCTGCCACTTGGGAAAGTCTCTTCTCCTCTGGACTGTTCCTTTACTGCATGACCTCGCCTCTGCCCCTTCTGTTCTCCTCAATCTCCTCAATCTCCTCAATCCCTGCAGTGTTCCTAGTGTTTACAGGGCCCTTTGCTCCATTCCTCTTGGGATGCTGCAGCAAAGTGGTTAAGGTTGAGGGTTCCTTTAGCTGATTACCTGAGTCTGTGTAATCTTGGGCAAAGCACTTCACCTCTCTGTGCCTCAACTTCCTCATTTCTAAAATGAGAAAAATTAAGAGGCCCTATCTCACAAGATTAAATGAGATAGTACATGCAGAGGCTGCTAGCCATGTGGGAAGCCCTTACTAAATAGTAGCTATCATTATTATTATTATTATTATTATTATTTGAGACAGAGTCTCACTCTTTTGCCCAGGCTGGAGTGTAGTGGTGTGATCTCGGCTCCCTGCAACCTCCTGGGTTCAAGTGATTGTCCTGCCTCAGCCTCCCAAGTAGCTGGGATTATAGGCATGTGCCAACATACCTGGCTAATTTTTGTTTGTTTGTTTGTTTGTTTAGTAGAGACAGGGTTTCACCCTTTTGGCCAGGCTGGTCTGGAACTCCTGACCTCAGGTGATCTGTCCTCCTGGACCTCCCAAAGTGCTGAGATGACAGGTGTGAGCCACCACGCCCGGCCTAGTAGCTATCATTATTGCTATTATTCTTTTTTTTTTTTGAAACAGGGTCTTACTCTGTCACTCAGGCTGGAGTGCAGTGGTGCAGTCACTGCTCACTGCAGCCTCAACTTCCTGCGCTCAAGGGATCCTCCTACCTCAGCCTCCCAAGTAGCTGGGACTACTGGCAAGTGCCACCAAGCCCAGCTAAATTTTTTTTGAGATGGAGTTTTGCTCTTGTTGGCCAGGCTGGAGTGTAATGGCGCGATCTCAGCTCACCGCAACCCCCACTTCCCAGGTTCAAGTGATTCTCCAGCCTCAGCGTCCCAAGTAGCTGGGATTAAAGGGATGTGACACCATGCCTGGCTAATTTTCTGTATTTTTAGTAGAGATGGGGTTTCTCCATGTTGGTCAGGCTGGTCTCAAACTCCCAACCTCAGGTGATATGCCTGCTTCAGCCTCCCAAAGTGCTGGGATTACAGGCATGAGCCAACGTGCCTGGCCAATTGTTTTTTTTTTGTTGGGGGGTGCGGCGGGTAGAGATGACATCTCACTATATTGCTCAGGCTGATTTTGAACTCCTGGGCTCAAGTGATCCTCCTGCCCTGACTTCCCAAAGTGCTGGGATTACACGCATGAGCCACCACACCAGGCTATTGCTATTATTTCTGATTAACAGTAAAAGGAAAATGAGCTCTTACTAATTGCCAGGCAATGTGCTAAACTCTGGATGATTGATCCTTTTCTCATTTGATCCCTTCAACAACTCTATAAGGAAAGTGCTATTATTAGGCCCATAGCTGGGAAGAGGAAGCTCAGGTACAATGGTGTTAAGTAACTTACCCAGGGTGACAGAGCTAAGAAGCAGCAGCTCTGAATCTGAACCGAAGTATTGCTACTGCGAAGACTCACTACCTGCTCCTCTCCTCTGAAAGCAGATTTCACCATAGGAAGAAGGAGCTTCTCTCCAGCTGGTTGTCTTGGATAGATTTGAGAGACCTATAAGAAGATTCTGTTGAGGGGACAGAACCCCCACACCCCGAATTAGAGCAGAAGGAGGGGTTTGGGCTCAAAGGAAGTGAAGTGTTTTTCTTTTTCAGCTATTGATGAAACCACTTAGCACGGCAGGCTGTGTGTAGTCTCATGGATGGCCTCCAAAAGGTATCACCAACATTTTTTTTTTTTTTTTTTTTTGAGACAGGATCTCACTCTGTTACCCAGGCTGGAGTACAGTGGCAAGATCTTATCTCATTGCAGCCTTGACCTCCTGGGCTCAAGCCATCTCCCACCTCAGCCTCCTGAGTAGCTGGGACTACAGGTATGAGCCACTGTGCCCAGCTGATTTTTTTTTTTTTTTTTGACAAAGCACATAACAGAGACACACTTAACTCTGAAGAGACAGGAAAGTTCATCCTACCATCTACCCAGAGTGGGGAGAACTGGAATATTTGATGAACAATACTAATGACCACCAAAAGCCTTGTCCTTTGCTAATCATTTAGAAAAAAGAGTCCACCATTTTTTTTTTTTTTGAGACAGAGTCTAGTTTTCTTGCCAGGTTGCCAGGCTGGAGTGCAGTGGCATGATCTCAGCTCACTGCAACCTCTGCCTCCTGGGTTCAAGAGATTCTCCTGCCTCAGCCTCCCAAGTAGCTGGGACTACAGGCATGCACCACCATGCCCAGCTAATTTTTGTATTTTTAGTAGAGACAGGTTTCACCATGTTGGTCAGGAGGGTCTCAAACTCCTGACCTCATGATCGCCCACCTTGGCCTCCCAAAGTGCTGGGATTACAGGCATGAACCACCACACTCAGACAAGAGTCCACCACTTCTAACCACATCTTGGAACAATTAAGTCCAGGCCAGATGTGGTTTAACATTCTGTCCTGGAGGAAAGACTCTTGCTATCTAAAATCCCTCTTTCCCACACCCTGAAGCCTAGCTGGCCCTGAATCATGGGACCCCAGAAGATGAGAAGAACAGAGGAGAGTGGGGCCAGGGAGACGGCTGGTGGATTCCACCAGTGGCCATAGGCAGAGCTCTGAATTCTGAATTGTATTAGCCCACAAAGTAATGATACATATATGCCATGGGGTAGTGGAAAGACAATCTGACTCCTGTGTGACCTTGGACAAGTCACCTGGAAAGATCCTAAATGCATCTCAAAAGTGAATGGATCTACCAGACAGAATATGCACTACTAAAGAGAAATGATGGCCGGGCGCCGTGGCTCACGCCTGTAATCCAAGCACTTTGGAGGCCAAGGCGGGCGGATCACCTGAGGTCGGGAGTTCAAAGACCAGCCTGACCAACATGGTGAAACCCCGTCTTAAAAAATAATAATAAAAAATAAAAAAAAAGAGAGAAATGATCCAGAATTTACACTTATAAAGATACACCTCAAAAACACGTTGAAAGAAAAAGAAACAAGCGGCAAAATGATATGAGCAGTTTGATGCCACATGTGCAATGTTACGTGCACTGAACAATAGTACTCATATTGTTTTTTGATTGCATATGCTACATATGATAGTAAGTGTGGGGCCTTTAGGGGGAGAATCAGGAGGAGCTGAGACAGAACGGGGGACAAAGTGGGCTTCACCGCTGTAACAAAAAAATATAACCTAAGTTTCAGCAGATATACTAAACTTTTCTTTTTTTTTTTTTTTTTGAGACAGGATCTTACTCTGTTACCCAGGCTGGAGTGCAGTGGCACAATCTCAGCTCACTGCAACCTCAATTTCTTAGGTTCAAGCGATTCTCCTGTCTTAGCTTCCCGAGTAGCTGGAATTACAGGCCTGCACCAACATGCCCAGCTAATTTTTGTATTTTTAGTAGAGATGGGGTTTCACCATGTTGGCCAGGCTGGTCTCGAACTCCTGACCTTAGGTGATTCACCCACCTCAGCCTCCCAGATATAATAAACTTTTAACAGTTGTCAATTCTGAGTAGTATGATTTGGATGTATGCAGTATTATTGTTTGTATTTTTTATACTTTTGGAATGAAAACAGGGAAATCTCACTTGAAGTCCCTATGTCTCAGTTTCCCCATCTCTGCAGTAGGTGGTTGGTTCTATCAAGCAGAATCCTATGGATAAAAATGTAAATAGGCTAGGCATAGTGGCTGATGCCTGTAATCTCAGCATTTTAGGAGGCCAAGGTGGGCAGATCACCTGAGGGCAGAAGTTCAAGACCAGCCTGGCCAACATGGTAAAACCCCATCTCTACTAAAAATGCAAAATTAGCCGGGCATGGGGGCACACGCCTGTAATCCCAGCTACTCAAAAGGCTGAAGCAGGAGAGTCACTTGAACCCAGGAGGCAGAGGTTGCAGTGAGACGAGGTAGCGCCACTGCACTCCAGCCTCAGCAACAGAGTGAGACTCCGTCTCAAAAATAATAATAATTAAATAAATAGACCAGGCATGGTGGCTCACGCCTGTAATTTGAGCACTTTGGGAGGCTGAGGTGGGCAGATCACTTGAGGTCAGGAGTTCGAGACCAGCCTGACCAACATAGTGAAACTTCATCTCTACTGAAAATACAAAAAAACAAGCCAGACATGGTGGTGTATGCCTGTAATCCCAGCTACTCGGGAGGCTGAGGCACAAGAATCACTTGAACCCAGGAGGCAGAGGTTGTGGTAAGCCAATATGGTGGCACTACACTATAGCTTGGGTGACAGAGCAAGACCCTGCCTCAAAAATATATATATATAATATAATAAAATGAGGTGGTTGGACAAGTATGGTAGGTTGTTATTGGACAACAAGACTTCAGAGACCAAAGAAATTTCAGGGAAAAAAGAAACTGGGAACTGATATAGAGAAGTCGATCTCATCTTATCTTATCTTATTATTTATTTATTTATGTATTTATTTTTGAGATGGAGTCTTGCTCTTGTTGCCCAGGCTGGAGTGCAATGGCGTTATCTTGGCTCACTGCAACCTCCGCCTCCCGGGTTCAAGTGATTCTTCTGCCTCAGCATCCTGAGTAGCTGGGATTACAGGCATCCACCACCACGCCTGGCCATTTTATTTTATTTTATTCTATTTTATTTTTTGAGATGCAGTCTCACTCTGTTGCCCAGGCTGGAATGCAGTGGTACAACCTCGGCTCACTGCAACCTCTGCCTTCTGGGTTTAAGCGATTCTCCCACCTCAGCCTCCCCAGTAGCTGGGACTTCAGGTGTGCACCACCATGCCCAGCTCTTTTTTTTTTTTTTTTGAGATGGACTCTCTCTCTGTCACCCAGGATGGAGTGCGATGGTGCAATCTCGGCTCACTGCAACCTCTGACTCCCGGGTTCAAACAATTCCCCTGCCTCAGCCTCCCAAGTAACTGAGATTACAGGCATGCACCACCATGCCCAGCTAATTTTTTTTTTTTTTGTCTTTTAGTAGAGACGGGATTTCACTGTGTTGCCCAGGCTGGTCTTGAACTCTTGACTTCAGGTGGTCTGCTTGCCTCGCCCTCTCAAAGTGCTGAGATTACAGGCATGAGCCACCAAGCCCTGCCAACTGTGCCTGGTTTTATTTATTTTTATTTTTTTTTTGAGACAGAGTCTTGCTTCGTCACTCAGTTGGAGGGCAGTGGCGCAATCTCGGCTCACTGCTACCTCCACCTCCCAGATTCAGGCAATTCTCCTGCCTCAGCCTCCTGAGTAGCTGGGATTATAGGCATGAGTCACTACACCGGGCCAATTTTTTGTATTTTTTAGTAGAGACAGGGTTTCACCACATTGGCCAGTCTGGTCTCGAACTCCTGACTTTGTAATCTGCCTGCCTCAGCCTCCCAAAGTGCTGGAATTATAGGCATGAGCCACCGCACTTGGCCCTGTGCCTGGTTTTAATAATAAATACTTATCAGGCACTTACTATGTGCCAAGCTTTGTGCTAAATGCTTTACAGGTCTCTTTCCACTTAATTCTCACTACAGCCTTGTGAAGTAGAAACTGTTATTGTTCCATTTCACAGATGTGAAAGCCGGGTTCAGAAAGGTGAAACAACTTGCCTGAAGTTACACATATCCCGGAATCTGACACCCAGAGAAGCTGCGTAAACTGTGTCTCTTCCCACTTCACTTGCTGAGTGATTTGCTCTCCGTCCCGCCATCCTGTACCCCTGAGAACCAACGGGTGGCCTACCCAGATTTGAGGTTCTGCTGAAGATCAGGGGACAGAGGAAACCCTTGGTTAGGTTCCACTGATATGTGGTCAGGAACCGTTAGCAGAAAAATCTCTGAGAGGTGATTCTGTGGCTTAGTGATGGGGGCAGAAAATGTTCTCCTCCTCATCAGCCTAGACTGTCTTTTCTTGTCCTCCCTCCCTCCATCTCTCATCACCCCCTGGGGCATTGGTCTGGGGTCAGCCCCACACAGGAACTCCTGGGAGAGCTCAGGTCAGCCAACTCATGTGCCATAGTGCCTTTAGGTGTGGTCCCCAACTCCTAACTCCCAGAAACCAAGCAGCAGCATCCTTCATTTGTACATCACAGGCTCATTCATTTATCATCTTTGGACTGAAGGCCTGCCATATGCCAGGTGCTATGATGAGTGCCTAGAAAGAGACAAGAAGGGTTGGGCGTGGTGGCTCATGCCCGTAATCCCAGAACTTTGGGAGGCCGAGGTGGGCAGATCACAAGGTCAGGAGTTTGAGACAAGCCTGACCAACAGGAAAATCGCTTAAATCTGGGAGGCGGAGGTTGCAGTGAGCCAAGATCACGCCATTGCACTCCAGCCTGGGCAACAAGAGTGAAACTCTGTCTCAAAAAAAAAAAAAAATCACAGATTCTAGGATTTTCTTTTTTAGGACAGCCTTGAATTCTCATGGTCAAGGGTGCTGCCTGTCCCATCCAATCTGTCACCAAGCCCTGTACCCTCTCTGACCACTGCTCCCAATCCCAGCCACGGCCCTGGCCAAGCTGCCACCCTCTCTCAGATGAATTTTCGTCATCAGTCCCCTGACTGGTCTCCCTGCCTCCTCATGACGCAGCCTCCATGCAGTGGCCTGAGCAATATTTTAAAAATATGTGAGACCATATTGTCCTGCCTATGCCAGAGTCTTCAGTGGCTCTTTTACCCTAGCTGAAGTGTAATGGTATGATCATAGCTCACAGCAGTGCAGCTTTGAACTCCTGGGCTCAAGCTGTCCTCCTGCCTCAGGCTCCCAAGAGTAGCTGGGACTATAGGCATGCGCCATCACACCCAAGTTATAATTTTTTTTTTTTTTTTTTTTTGGTAGAGATGGGGCTCTCACCGTGTGGCCCAGGCTGGTCTTGAACTGTTGCCCACTCTGGGCTCAAGTGATCCTTTCATCTTGGCCTTCCAAGGGGCTGGGATAGGGTTATAGGCATGAGCCACTGTGTTGGACTCTGGTGCCTCTTATTATTATTTGGCTCTAACTTATTCTTTTTTTTTTTTTCTGAGATAAGAGTCTTGTTCTGTCACCTAGGCTGGAGTGCAGTGGCACAATCTCGGCTCACTGCCACTTCCGTCTCCCTGGTTCAAGCAATTCTCCTGTCTCAGTCCCTTGAGTAGCTGGGATTACAGGCATGTGCCACCATGTCTCACTGACTTTTGTATTTTTAGTAAAGGAGGGGTTTCGCCGTATTGGCCAGGCTAGTCTCAAAGGCCTGACCTCAGGTGATCAGCCTGCCTCGGCCTACCACAGTGTTGGGATTACAGGCGTGAGCCACCATTCCCAGCCTCTAGCTTATTCTTAAAGACAAAAATCCCTAGTGTGGCTTCCTGGTTCTCAGGTCCCAGCTCATCTTTCTCTATTGACCCCATTGCTGGCCTTCCTGGCCACATGGCAGGCTTTTTCACCTAAGGGCTTTGCACACGCCATTCTCTCTCTTTAGGACACTTCCCCAGGCAAAGTCCTATTCATCCTTTTCGTCTTGTGGACAGCATCTCTTTTTTGGGGAGGACTTCTCTGACGACCCCCAGTTTAAATGAAGCTCCCCCAAACAGACACTGAGGTAACCTACTGTAGTAGGCTGAGAAATAGCCCCTATAGTTATCAGGTCCTAATTCCTGGAACCTTTCTTTGGATAAAGGGTAACATTTGTGAAGATGTGAGGAAGGACCTTGAGATGGGGAGGTTATCAGGGTGGGCCCTAAATGCAATCACATGCATCCTTCTAAGCAGGAGGCAGAGGGAGATGTGACACACACAGAGGAGAAGACAATGTGAACACAAAGCAGAAAGATTTGAGGATGTGCTGGCTTTGAAGATTGCAGCGATGTGACCACAAGCCAAGGAATGCCAGTAGCCACCAGAAGCTGAGGAGGCAAGGAATGATTCTCCTCTAGAGCCTCTGGAGGGAGGGAAGCTTTGCTAACACCCTAATTTTGGCCCAGCGGCCAGATGTGGTGGCTCATGCCTATAATCCCAGCACTTTGGGAGACCAAGTTGGGCAGATTGCCTGAGGCCAGCAGTCCGAGACCAGCCTGGCCAACATGGTGAAACCCCATCTCTACTAAAAATACAAAAATTAGCTGGGAGTGGTGGCAAGTGCCTATAATCCCACCTACTTGGGAGGCTGAGGTGGGAGAACCACTTGAACCAAGGAGGTAGAGGTTACAGTGAGCCAAGATTGTGCCACTGTACGCCAGCCTGGGCCATAGAGTGAGACTCCCTCTCGAAAAAGAATTTTTTTTTCTTTTTTGCCCAGTGATAACTGATTTTGACTTTAGGCCTCCAGAACTGTAAGAAAATAAATTTCTCTGACTGGGCTCAGTGGCTCACATCTGTAATCAGAGCTTTGGGAGGCTGAGGGAGGATAGCTTGAGGCTAAGCGCTGGAGACCAGCCTTGGCAACACAGGGAGACCCCATCTCTATAAAAAATTACAGAATTAGCCAGGTGTCATGGGACACAACTGTCATTCCAGCTACTCTGGAGGTTGAGGTGAGAGGAATGCTTGAGCCCAGGAGATCAGGGCTGCAGTAGGTCATGATGGTGCTACTGCACTCCAGCCTGGGAACAGAGTGAGACCTTGTCTTTTTTTTTTTTTTTCCACAAAGATGGGATTTCACAATGTTGGCCAGGCTGGTCTTGAACTCCTGACCTCAAGGGATCCAGCCACCTTAGCTTCCCAAAGCGCTGTGATTATAAGTGTGAGCCACCACACCCGGTCTCAGCTAATTTTTGTCTTTTTTTCTACAGACAGGGTCTCATCATGTTGCCCAAGCTGTTCTCAAACTCCTGGGCTCAATGATTCACCTGCCTCGGTCTCCCAAAGTGCTAGGATTACAGGCGTGAGGCACTGTGCCCAGCCTCTCATACCATTTTAAAATGTAAGCCATCATAATGTGTAATAATATTTGTAATGGTATGTTTATCTCTCTAAGGTCTGCTTCTTCTGTTTGTTAGGCTGAAATTCCTATGAGCACCAGGGCCTGTGTCTGTTTTGTATACATCCTGGGGCCCAATACAGAGTAAGTGCTCAATAAGTATTTGTCGATGAATGAAAGAGTGAGTGAGTGAGTAAATGAACAAGTGCCTTCTCTCAGTGATGTCTCAAGTTCCTCTTAGGAAAAAGTTCACACTTGACTCCTTTCTTTTCTGTAGCTTAGCTCTGAGCTCCAAGTGAATATTTATGGAATCCTGATTAAGTGGTAAGGAATATAAATAATTGAGAATATCTGTTTTTTCTCTCTTCTAAGCTCCAGTCTGCCCTGTGCCCTGGAAATAGGAGGTACTAGATAAAGATTTTTTAAGTGAATAGTGTAGAGTCTGGCCCTCTGACAAGGGATAAGGAGGTATGGGGATGGCATTTCAGCCCAGCACATGAGGCCCTGAGAATCCAATAAACACTGACTCCCCGACCAGCTATCAGATTTTAAGGGCACACAGAAGCCAGCTCTGAGCTCAACCAGGCTGTGCATGTTTCAAATTCCTGGGAACCAAGGCTCAGAGAGAAAGAGGGACTTGCTGGAGGTCACCCAGGATGTTGGCAGAGCCAGGATGAGGCTGCACAGCTCCCAATTCAGTCCTTTCTCCTGTTCAGTGTTCTCCCCAGCACCCCTTGCTGCCTGCCAGGTAAGAAGAGAAAGGAAAAGGAGGCCTGGATGCCTAGAGATTTTCCACTTCTAGCAAGAACACTGTCAAGCAAGAGTTCAACCTACCCATTTCACAGGTGCAGTAACTGAGGTGCTGCGAGGCTGCAGGCCTTGTCTCACAGAGAGTTTGTAAGGACTAGAAACCCAGCCCAGGTGACCCCTGTGTGAAGCTTTTCCTATATGTATGTACTATTTCTCTACTATTTTTTGACCAGCCTAGAATGAATCTCACCTCCCCAAATTATATGGTATGAATGTTTGTCCCTGCCAAATATCATATTTAAATATGATTTTCATTGTTGGAGGTCGGGCCTGGCAGAAAGTGATTGGATCGTGGAGGCAGACTCCTCATGAATGGATTACCACCAGCCTCTTAGTTCATGTAAGATCTGGTTGTTTCAAAGAGTCTGGGACGTCCCCCTTCTCTCTCCTGCTCCCACTCTTGCCCTGTGATACACCCGCTCCCCCTCTGCCTTTCACCATGATTGTAAGCTTTCTGAGGCCTCACCAGAAGGAATTGCTGGCATTACACTTCTGTACAGTCTGCAGAATTGTGAGCCAATTAAAACTCTTTTTAAAATAAATTACCCGGCCTCAGATATTTCTTTTTTTTTTTTTTTTTTTTTGAGACAGAGTTTCACTCTTGTTACCCAGGCTGGAGTGCAATGGCACGATCTCGGCTCATCGCAACCTCCGCCTCCTGGGTTCAAGCAATTCTCCTACCTCAGCCTCCTGAGTAGCTGGGATTACAGGCACGCGCCACCATGCCCAGCTAATTTTT
>CAUYLG010024470.1:0-12311 GCA_963573385.1 Cacajao melanocephalus | reverse complement strand
GGAGGACCACTTGAGCTCAGAAGGCTGAGATTACAGTGAGCTTGGATTGCACCACTCCAGCCTGGGTGAGAGAGCAAGACTCTCTCCAAAAATAAAAATTAAAAAAATCTCTTCTTCATATATTAGTCAGCATTTTACTGTAAAGAAGAGCTTTCCTTTTCCCTCCCTCATTGCTATTTTTTTTACTTACCTACTCATGTATATTTCTTAGTATTTGTAAAAGCTCGTGCATTATTTTTACTCAAAGTACTCAAATGTATTACCATCGTTCTTCATTTTAATACTTCCGCTTAATTTGCCTAGGCCAGTTCCTTATTGTGTTTCTATTTGAGTGGCTTTTGTGGCCGGAGATACTCTACAGCAAAACCTTCTGAGGGCCTCTCTTGCCTCATAGTAAATCTTTTTTCCTTTTTTTTTTTTTTTGGAGACAGAGTTTCACTCTTGTTGCCCAGGCTGGAGTGCAATGGTGCAATCTTGGCTCACTGCAACCTCCACCTCCCAAGTTCAAGTGGTTCTCCTGCCTCAGCCTCACAAGTAGCTGGGATTATAGGCACCCATCACCACGCCCAGCTAATTTTTTTGTATTTTTAGGAGAGACAGGGGTTTCACCATGTTGGCCAGTCTGGTCTTGAACTCCTGACCTAAGGTGATTCACCAGCCTTGGCCTCCCAAAGTGCTGGGATTACTAGCATGAGCCACCGCACCTGGCCTGCGTCACAGTAAATCTTGACTCACTGCCTCTTTCTTTCCACCTGTGTTCCTTCTCATGGATGGTTTGTCTCTGGCCCTGGCTTAGTCATCGTTTTCTGGTTCCCTCCCAAGTTGGCTTGAACCCCGCTTCTGAGCCACCCAAGCACTCTGCATGCTCTCACCCTCCCTCCTTCATAGTCTGGTTACCTGCTTCTCATCTGTGACTCTCCCCTGGTCTTGGCAGCGTTAGCAGTCCCTGAGACCAAGTAGGTGCTCAGTGAATATTTGTTTAATTAATGGGCAAAGGAATCGTCCTAAATCATTAGAAATAAATTTTTGAGCAGTGTGGTTACACAATGGAGAAGTGGTGTTTATTTTTTCACAGAAAATGGTTGGGGATAAAAGAAAAGAATGTTCGCCTGTAATCCCAGTATTTTGGGAAGCCGAGGTGGGTGGATCACTTGAAGTTAGGAGTTCAAGACCAGCCTGACCAACATGGTGAAACTCTGTCTCTAATAAAACAAAAAAAAAACCCAAAAATTAGTTGGGTGTTGTGGTGCATGCCTATAATCCCAGCTACTCAGGAGGCTGAGTCAGGAGAATTGCTTGAACCTGGTAGGCGCAGGTTGCAGTGAGCCGAGATTGCGTCACTGCACTCCAGCCTGGCGACAGAAGGAGACTCAAAAAAACAGAGAAAAGATGTTCTCAGATACCGGTTGAAACGTAGGCCTTTGCTAGAGAAATATACAAGCTGTATTTGTTAGGTAGAGACTTTGTCCCAAGATCACTGCGCTCGCCATCCCTGTCGTTGGAGCCCCGACCATTTATTTGAGATGACAGTAGTGTCGGCTGAAAATCATATGATGTGATGATGTTCAACAGAGCTGCAAACAGAGTGCCAATAATAGGGCCCAGAAGGGAAATCGACTGCCTATAAGTCCGCTTTTGACTTCCAGTGCAGCATCTGGAGCTGGGGCATTTCTTTCGTATAGGACTTTCCACACGATGAACTGTGGACTTATCTTTCTGTCAACTGTGCAGTCTAGAGTGTAAAGTCTGTATTTTATTCAAGTGTAGACTCATTGACTCCCTCAATGCCTCCAAAAATGCTCGGAAAGTGTGATTGGAAGGTAAGGGTATCTTAGGATAAGGCAAGAAAGGAAATGGGCTGGGGTGAAGACAGGCCAGGGCCAGCGTGTGAAGAAGGGCTGAAGTCAGGCCGGGGCCAGCGTGTGAAGAAGGGCTGAAGACAGGCCGGGGCCAGCCTGTGAAGGGCCTTCTTTCCACAGGCAGATCTTGGACTTCATCCTCTACAGCAGGCAGCAGGGAGCTGGTGAAGGTCGCATTGCAGCATGGTAAGGAGGCTTTTTAAGGAAACGTGTGTTGGCACTGTGAGTGATAGACTGTAGCAGAGATCAAACGCAGGTGAAACAAAGCAGGTGAGCGGTAACAACAGGCAAAGCCACTTAGGGGAGGGGGAGAAGGAAAGAGATTTTAGGTAGGATTGATAGAATTTGTAACTGCCTGACGTGGGAAATGAGGGAGTATCTGACCATAGTTTGAGAAATTTTGACTAAAATGTTTTTTTAAAATTGATCTTGTCTAAGTAGAAATGCCATGAACATGTATATCATGTTCTAACCTCACATCCCAAGGTGAAAAATGGATATTGCTTCTGAAACACAGGTTTCGAAAAAAAAAAAAAAAGATCATGAGGGAACACAAAGCCCAGTTGTGATTGTTGGAAAGGATCACATGATATGAAGAGAAAGCAAGACATGTAGTTATTTTAGATTTTGGTCTTTTTCTTTTTCTGCTTTTGAGACAGGGTCTTGCTCTGTCATCCAGGCTGGAGTGCAGTGGCATAATCACAGCTTACTGTATCCTCCACCACAATCAATCCACCCACCTCAGCCTCCTGAGTAGCTGGGACCCCAGCCATGCACAAACATGCCCAGTTAATTTTTTGTACTTTTTTTTTTTTTTTTTTGGAGAAATGGGGCTTGGACAGATTTCCCAGGCTGCCTTGGCCATCTGCCTGCCTTGGCCTTAAAGTGCTGGGATTACAGGCATGGGCCAAGAAACCCATCCCATTACTTTCTTTTGTAATAGACATATATGTCTGCTGGAAGGTAGACACAGATAAAAAGAAGTTTAACCTACCAATTTTTGGGCAGAATTCCTAGACTTATACCACATCAATGGGCCTAGCAATGTTATGGACCAAGAGTAAGCTCCCTCCAGGTTACCTGTGGAGGTAAAGGAACCAGGTACCTAAGCAGGCACACTACGGCCTACTGGGCAGGGCAGGTTGTCCAGGTAAGCAAGTTTTCTGAATTATGTACATACTTTTAATATTAAAGGAAATTTCAGTCTTATGTGGTTAAATGTTCTTTAAAAACATTGCAATGAATATAGTTATTTAACTTGCAAATTCCCTTAAAGCTAGGATGCAACAAGGTTTCACAAAGAAGGCACCCAACCTTGATGGCAATACAGTCTACCAACTATGGGAAGTCGGAGAGGCTTTCTTCCAAAATGCAGAATTGTCAGCATTTGAACACCATCGGTAGGAAAAATTATAAGCACAGGTTGGGCAGGGTGGCTCCAGTCTATAATCCCAGACTTGGGGACCCCAGGAGTTGGGAGGATGCAGTATGCTATGATCGTGCCAAACATGCATAGAGCAAGACCCTGTATCAAAAAAAATAAAAATAAATAAATAAAAAGCAGTTGTAAGCACAGGTACACAGTTAACCATGAACATAGCATCCCTGAAAACCCTTTTTAATGGGGGAACAAACCTAAACTTTGGAATGACTGATATATGTGTATATATAGTCAGTCAAGAGCAGGAATCGGGAAATCAGGCAGCAAGCTTAAGGGAAATGCAACAAACTGCTTTCCTCTTCTTCGGTAAAATTGATCAGGGGTAGGGAAAGTGTGCAGCTATAGTTCGGAGTCGTCACCATCCACAAAGAAATGGCAGGGAGTGTGAACACCTCCCTGAGCATCTGACGCGTTCCAACGCGTGCCTGACCCCAGACGGACCCTCCGAACTCAGTGCCTCTGGGAAACGTGGGGTTGGGGCCTTGGTCCCCGGGTGTGGGGTTGGGGGTTTCTGGGCAGCACCGAGGCCTTGGTTACGAGTGTGGGGTGGGGGTTCGGGGCAAGGCCGGGGCCTTGGTTACGGGTGTGCGGTGGGGGTACGGGGCAGGGCTGGGCCATGATCCTGGGTGTGGGTGGGGAGTTTGGGGCAGAGCCGGGGTCTTGGTCACGGGTGTGGGGTGGGGGTTCGGGGCAGGGCCGGGGCCTTGGTCACGGGTGTGGGGTGGGGGTTCGGGGCAAAGCCGGGGCCTTAGCACCGGGTGTCGGGTGAGGGTTTCGGGGCAGGGCCGAGGTCTGGGTCCCAGGTGTCGGGTAGGGGGCCCGGGGCAGGGTCGGGGCCTTGGTCCCGGTTGTGGGGTGGGGTGTTCGGGACAGGGCCGAGGCCTTGGTCCCGAGTCTGGGGGTGGGGTAGGGCTGGGGTCGCGTCCGTCCTGGGCGGCGGGCAGGGGTCTTTAAGGGGAGCACGCGGTGACGGAGGCCTAGGACCCAGTCCCCCGGAAGTCAGGGCCCGGACGGCCCCGCAGCGTCAGGCACTCTGGTCACGCCGGGGACGGCGGGCGGGGCGGGACGTGCGGTGTGCGCGGGGCGGGGCGATGTGCGCGCACGCGCCAATCGCAGGGCCGCGAGCAGGGTGTGCGCGCGGAGAGACCAGGAAAGCGGAGGGGCGGGCCGGGCGTTGGGTGCGCCCAATCAGCGCGCCGCAACCCCATGACGCGAGGCTCTCCCGGGTGCCTAGCGCCAGTCCGCGATCCCGTAGGGTGAGTGTGCTAGGGCAGGGCGCGGGGCGCGAGTCCGCGCGGGGGCGGGACTTCCGTAGGGCCCCGGAAGTGGGATCTGTGTGTTCTCCTGCGAACGGGAAGGAGCGTTGGGGATCTGGAGTCCCGAGGTTGAGACATTTTCAGGCCCGAAAGGGGAAGAATCTGTTGCCTCCGCCGTCAGCCCGCGCCCGCCCTATCCCCTACCTCCGGCCCGGCCCGGCCGCGCCGCCTCTCCCTGCTGTCTTCCTCCTCGCCGTCCCCGCGTGTGGCGCGGCCGGCGGGCCCCGGGGCTTAGGCGAGGAGCCCGCGGGCGGCCGGTCGGGCGGGGCGGCGGCGCTGACAGGTGAGGCACCCTGGGCCGCGGTGGGCGGCCCTTCCCGGCCCAGCTCGGACCCGCACCGTGCCGCTTGTCACCGCGCCGCCATCTTCCCGCAGGACGCGGCAGCGGCAGTCAGGGCCGGGCCTGGGTCAGGGCAGGGGAAGGCCGGGGCCGGGGCTGAGGAGGACCAGGGCTGGGGCACGGGAAGGGCGGAGCTGAGGAGGACCGGGCCGGGGCAGGGGATAGCCTCGGCTAGGGTCGGGGAAGGTGGGGGCTAGGGTTGAGGATCGGCTGAGGCGGGGCGGCAGACGACGGGGCTGGGTGCCCGGAAGACTGGGCCGGGGTCAGAGTCGGGCGGCCGAGGCAGAGCCAAGGCCGGCGAGGACTGGGGTCGGGAAGGGCCTGGGCGGGGCCGGGGTCGCGGGCCGCGAGCGCCCCCAGGCCCAGCGGGCGCCGGCACCCGCAGTGCGGAGCCAGCCTCGCCCCTCGGTCCCGGGTAGGCGGCCTTGCGCGGCGGGACGGGTCATCAGGGCATCGCATTCCTTTAGAACCAGGAAGTTGGGATCCTGTTGCTCGGTGTGTGTTTGGAACGCTCCTGACTTTCTCTTGATAGACTTGAGCAGAGGTAGATTCTGAAGGAGTTAAAAAAACAGCCGGATGTGAAGATTGCCAGTGTTGGTCTTAGGGCTGGGATACAGTGGAGGAGCGTGTCGGGAAGCTGCTGCACCTGCCTCTTCGGGGTGCACTTGGGAACGTTAGTAGTCATTCCGCCTCAGGGCCGTTGTATATTGAAACTTCATGGGAGTATCATCTCGCTTTTCTCCTTATTTTTACGTAAAACGGTCTTAAAACTTGTTTGAGATGAAACTTGAGAAAGCTAACTGTAGAAAACTACCTCTTATCAGTTTGAGATTCTCTAAGTGTATGCGCAATAACTTGTCTTAATCGAAAATTGGAAGTTTGAGGTTTTGAATTACTGGGAAAACAGGAAGGTTTTCCTTGACAGGGCAGCGGAGTTAGCTTGTAGGTATAAACAGTATGCATGAGGCCTTTTTTAGAGATAAGAGCTACTCCAAGGTGAACACTGAAGTGAACATTCAAGTTATTTTCCCTTTCAACAGTTTTTTCCTCTTGGTTTCAGTTGTTTGAATATTTAAAGGCACTTGAAATAGGCGCTGAGTTGTAGTTTCTGAAGACCACAGTGGGGAAGATTGGTGTCCTCTTTTTCCTTGGTGGTCAGGTGGTATGTGCTGTGTGCAATTTCCATACTTCCCCAACCTGCCTGGCGCCCCTCATTACAGTCAGGGTAATTTGCAGAAGTTGAAATGGTTGTGGCTTTTCAGTTTTTTCCCCCTGTATTTAATATGCTGAAAAGCAGTTTTGTAATCAAACCTTATAAGAAATAGGTTGAGGTTTGCTAAGTTAAATACATTCCGAAAGGCATCAGATTAACAAGCTTATTATTTAACCATAAATTTAATTTATATACTTCTTTTTGAAACTGGCATTGGTTAGAAACAAATTTTATCCCGTGTTTTGAAAAGTTTAGTGTAAGTTGAGTTGACTTATTTCCATGAAACAGAGACATGGCTTACTCATTAGAAGTCATCCTTGTGTTGTTTACATTTTCTCAACTGTAAAAAAAAGCGGGATGATGATAATCTCATTTTCTTAGGACTGTTGTAACACAAACATGAACATTTTGGCTCTTTTTGCTATTTTTGCTATTACTGATTTTTTTTCACTCGAGATGGAGTCCTGCTCTGTTGCCCAGGCTGGAGTGTAGTGATGTGATCTCCACTCACTGCAGCCTCCACCTCCTAGGTTCAAGCGATTCTACTGCCTCAGCCTCCCGAGTAGCAGGGATTACAGGCACGAGCCATCCACACCCTGCTAATTTTTGTATTTTTAGTAGAGACAGGATTTCACCCTGTTGCCCAGGCTGGTCTCAAACTCCTGGCCTCCAGTGAGCCACATTGCCCAGTTTACTGAATTTTTAAAATATTCTACCTTATAGCTGTCAATTTATTAGCAGAAAGTTTTATGTTTGTTTGTTTGTTTTTTTGTTTTTGGCTTGTTTACATGTATCTGGGCAGAGAAAACAGGTTCTGAGCACAGAATGTGTATTTGGAGAAAGCAGTTCCACTATTTTTGAGTAGGAACCAGAGAGAAAAAAGATAACATGAGCACAGTTCTGTAGGTAGCTGAAATTAAGTGGCAGCAAATTCAGAGAGAAATGCAATTTGATTTAATATTTGGGAAGATTGCCCTTTTAATTTTTTTTTAAATACAGGGTCTCACCGTGTTGGCCAGGCTGGTCTTATATTCCTGACCTTAGGTGATCCACCTGCCTCGGCCTCCCAAAGTGCTGAGATTACAGGCGTGAGCCACCATGCCCGGCCACGGCCAAGATTGCCCTTTTTAAAAGACTTAAAGAATTTATTGAATTTAATCCAATTTCCATAAGTAATCACAAGTTTTGACAAATATACATTTAAGCTGTTTTTATGAAGCAGCCTTCAAATTATCTTAAAATATAGTTCTAAAATACATGCAGGCTGGGTGGGGTGGCTCATCCCTGTAATCCCAGCACTTTGGGAGGCCTAGGTGAGTTTATCTGGGAGACCAGGAGTTCACCAGCCTGGGCAACATGGAGAGATCTCATCTCTACAAAAAATCAAAATATTAGCCAGGCATGGTGGCTCATGCGAGGTGTGAGGATCACTTGAGCCTGGGAGGGTGAGGCTGCAGTGATCCTGTCACTGCACTTCAGCCTGGACAAAAGGGAAACCTTGTCTCCTCCCACCCCCAGAACATGCAAATTAGAACATTAAATTGTTAATGGTGTTTACAATCAACTGTGCCTTAAGGTAGCTGCAGCTACTCTACATAGATTTGCAAATTTTTGTAGTGAGGTTGAGGTAGATGTTACCAGCCAAAGAGTGGCTGACAAACTCCTTTCTCTGTTATTTCATTGTCATGTTAAAATTCTTATTTTCCATCAAAATAGTGCTAACTAGGATTATAATCTAGGCCTTTAATTTTAGTAATGTGTTGTCTATGTTTTGGTCTCTTGAGGTTGTAAAAAAGCTGTATAGCTGTGTTACCATCAATTCCATATGTTCTTGTCCTAGTGTTAAAGGTACAAGTTTTTTTTTTTTTTTTGAAACTGAGTTTCACTCTTGTCACCCAGGCTGGAGCGCAATGGGGTGTTCTCGGCTCACTGCAACTTCTGCCTCTTGAGTTCAAGTGATTCTCCTGCTGCCCCTCCCACCATGCCTGGCTTTTCTTTTCTTTCTTTTTTTTTTTTTTTTTTTTTTGTAGAGACAGGGTTTCACCATATTGGCCAGGCTGGTCTGAAATTCCTGACCTCAAGTGATCCACTCGCCTTGGCCTCCCACAGTGCTGGGATTACAGGCGTGAGCTACTGCACTGGCCAAAGGTACAAGTTTTTAAATATGCTTTTTATCATTCATGCAGTACTCTTACAGATTGTCTCAGATTTAGGGATATTCTTTTCAGATGGATAAATTGCACAAAAATCTTGGAGTATATTATTGTAATTTCTTCTACAAAATTCTCAAAAGCTTTTTCTAATGGAGAGAAGACATGAACACTGAAGTAATGTTTTTGGAAAATACCTTGTTAAAAACAGACACCGCTGTAAGAGTGTGCTTGCTTATACTCTTTTGTAAAACTTAATGATGTGAAGAGTTCTCCTTTTTCCATAAAAGCTAATTTTAGAGAACGAAGTAAATGAAGCACTCAGGGTTAACCTCGTCAGGCTTGAGTTTAGTTCAGTTTAAGCTTTTTGCTCATACTTGTTGATGTCTATGGAACTACTCTACTTCTAGAGTTATTTTGATTAGAAAATGAATTCCTTTTTTAGAACATGGAATTGCAAGGTAGAAAACTGCTAGGTTCTCAAAGGAAGGAAGATAAATTCCAACTTAGAAGTTTTTTTCCCTAACGTTCTAATGCTTTGTTTTTCCTGTGTGTAAATGTCTTCCTTAGGAATAGGGAAAATTATTAACTCAACTGTTTTTCCTTTCCTCTTCTTTCTCATTGGCCTTAACCCCATACCTAATATCTTTTGTCCCCTCAATGCCTTTGTAAACTCGGTCTTTTCACAGTTTTTCTGGTGAAGTTGTCATGGCTCCTATTTCAACCATAAAGGATTTGCAGTTCAGTGATACTACTGGTTTTACATCTTCTTTCGTAGTCTTGTTCTTTGTTTCCCATCAGCCCCATTGCCCCGTTAGGAGACCTAAGCCATGGAGTATGTTGTAATATTGAAAGAATTTCATGTTTAACACAAAGTTTTTGAGACCGAGTCTTGCTCGTTTGCCTAGGCTGGAGCGCACTGTTGTGATCTTGGCTCACTGCAATCTCTGCCTCCCGGGTTTAAGCGATTCCTCTGCCTCATCCTCCTGAGTAGCTAGGACTACAGGTGTCTGCCACCATGCCCGGCTAATTTTTGTATTTTTAGTACAGATGGGGTTTCACCATGTTGGCCAGGCTGGTCTTGAACTCCTGACCTCAAGTGATGGGCCTGCCTTGGCTTCCCAGAGTGCTGGGATTACAGATGTGAGCTACTGTGCCCGGCCATGTTTAACACAAATTTGAAAGTATACTACTTAATTTTTTAGGGGGAGTGTGATAATCATAGAGATGAGACTTGATCTTTGCCAGAAATGTTCTTTATGAAGTCTGATGGGTATAAATTTGCCTGATAAAATACCTTTATTTACACAAACCATTTTAGTCACACTGTAGCCAGAGGTTGCTTTAAGGGCATAGCCTGATGGCTGGCCTCTTTTCAGAAACTCATAAGGACCGCCCTGGGTCTTGCCCTGTGTGTGGTTCTACTTCTGCATCTTCCTTCTTGCCCTGCCCCACCTTTCAGGCAGGACCATCCCTCCATATCTTCCTACCTTGGTGTTGCAAACATTGTAGCCATTGCTGTTGGTAGATTCTTTGCCTGAGATTGAATGTCCTCTTCCTTTTAAAAAAAATTTAAAAATATTTACTTAGCTCCTTAACCCATGGTTAAAAAGATATTTTAGGAGTCCTCCAGGCTTCCTTGCCTTAACTTCTGAGGTTATACTTTTCTGTTTCTGTAGCAACGTAAGTGTACCTTTATGTTATTTAGCACATAATGTAAGCTCCCTGTGAGTGAGATTCTCTTTTTATGCTTGTCACCTCTGCCCAGTCTATGGCCTGGTAACCTGTAGATGTTTAGTGAAATTAATTCAAGTAAAGGGATAAGAATGCTTAAAGACATCTTCCACCTGTGTTCCAGAGAAATTGTTTGCAGATCGTATATGTGGATGGTTCTGTAAACAAATAGGAAAATCTTTACTGAAAAAGAATACATTAGAAAGTTGCTTATAAAGCATAAAAGCTGTATTTGCAAATTTTCAACTGACTTTTCATAGCTACATACAGTGCGTGAAGTATTTTCGGGTAGAGTAATTTAACCACGTGAACTCTAGATTATACTGTTTCTCAGTCTTTAAAAACATGCCCGCTTTGGCTCATACCTGTAATCCTAGCACTCTGAGAGGCCGAGGTGTGTGGATCACCTGAGGTCAGGAGTTGGAGACCAGCCTGGCCAACATGGTGAAACTCTGTCTTTACTAAAAATACAAAAATCTTGGGTCACTGCAACCTCCGCCTCCCAGGTTCAAGCGATTCACCTGCCTCAGCCTCCCAAGTAGCTGGGATTACAGGCATGCACCACCACACCTGGGAGGCGGAGGTTGCAGTGACCCAAGATCATTTATATTTTTCTCATCAATATGAACCTAGGCCTTAGAACAATATCTGGTATACATAGCATCCGCTAAATAGTTGAGTAAATCCAGGGTTATGGTGAACAAAAGGGATAAATTGCCATTTCTTTTGGAGTTTGCTGTGCATTGAGACAGGTGGACAATCACATAATCCAGTAGGAAAGTGCAGTGCACTAAGAGCCAGCCTGGAGGGATCAGGAGGGTTCTCTAAGAACGTGGTGGTGGCACTGAGGTTGGAGGGATGGTGGTGGAATGAGAGGTCAGCGGAAAGAGTTAGCTGTGTAGTGCCCCAGGTGGGAAGGTGCAGAGTGCTCTGAAGGAACTAATGTGAACAAGGCTGAAGTGAGACAATGAGGGTGGAAGGTAGGTGGCGAGCTTTATTTTACAGGGTCTGGGAGGTCCCCATATAGGTTAATTATTTTGCCCTTTATCCTAAGACCAGGGGAAGCAGTTGGAGGATTTTACATGATATGATCTTCTTTTTAACATGATTCTGCTTTGTAGAGAGTGATATGGAAGCAGGGAGTGGTGCATATGGTGGGTGTTACTGGGTGGCAAGGTAGGGAACCTCTTTCTTCTTGTGTATTATCTCTCTTCATAGTTGAAAAGGCCAAGCCGTAGTCTAAATGAGACCAGCTTCCTTAAAATCCCTTTAATTTGTATTACATATAATGGTGTATGTTTAAAAAATATTTTTTGAGACAGTTTGTGCCACCTAGGCTGGAGTGCAGTGGCACACTCACAGCTCTCTGCAGCCTCTACCTGCTGGGCTGAGTGATCTTGCCACCTCAGCCTCCCGAGTAGCTGGGACCCACGGTTGCCTGCTACCACACCTGGCTAATTAAAAAAAAATTTTTTTTGTAGAGGTGGGGGTCTTACTATATTGTCCAGGCTGGTCTCGAATTCTTGGGTTCAAACAATTCCAGAGTATTGAGATTACAGGTGTGAGCCATTACAACTGGCCTAAAAATACAATTTTTTTCTAAAAATTGTTTAGAAAATATGTCTTAAATTTGCTTGTTTGCCATTTGTTTAAAGCATATTTGTTATTTCAGATAATTTCAAACTAACATTCCTTTTTTAGGAATGTCTCTAAAAAATGAGAACATTTTTGTTTTCACGTTTCAGAGAACTTTTATTGTCAGTGCTCAAAATATGGAGATGTAAACCTAGTGACCAATTTGGTATAGATTCACAAAGTGCTTCAATGATTGTTATCTCTCTCTCTCTTTTATTTATTTTATTTTTTTTTATTTTTAAGAGATGGAGTTTCACCATGTTGGCCAGGATGGTCTCGATCTCTTGACCTCATAATCCGTCCATGTGGGCCTCCCAAAGTGCTGGGATTACAGGTGTGAGCCACTGCGCCCGGCCTGTTACCTCTCTTAACATCTGAAACATTCTCTTTTTTAAAAAAATCAAGTCGTTTAACATTTTCTTTAAAGGCTTCATGCTTTTCTTAACATTCTTTTTCTTTTTTTTTTTTAAAGACAGGGTTTCACCATGTTGGTCAGGCTGGTCTTGAACTCCCGACCTCAGGTGATCTGCCTGCCTTGGCCTCCAAAGTGCTTGGATTACAGGCGTGAGCCACCACGCCCGGCTTAACATTCTTTTTCTTTCTCTTTGTTGATTACATTACGT
>CAUYLG010024469.1:0-101065 GCA_963573385.1 Cacajao melanocephalus | reverse complement strand
CTGGAGTTAATTTTAGTGTAAGGTGTCAGGAAGGGGTCCAGTTTCCGCTTTCTGCACATGGCTAGCCAGTTTTCCCAACACCATTTATTAAACAGGGAATCCTTTGCTTGTTTTTGTCAGGTTTGTCAAAGATCAGATGGTCGTAGATACGTGGCATTGCCTCTGAGTCCTCTGTTCTGTTCCATTGGTCTATGTCTCTGTTTTGGTACCAGTACCATGCTGTTTTGATTACTGTAGTCTTGTAGTATAGCTTGAAGTCAGGTAGTGTGATGCCTCCAGCTTTGTTCTTTTTGCTTAGATTTGTCTTGGTTATGTGGGATCTCTGGTTGTATATGAAGTTTAAGGTGGTTTTTCCAGTTCTGTGAAGATGGTCCTAGGTAGCTTGATGGGAATAGCGTTGAATCTATAAATTACTTTGGGCAGTATGGCCATTTTCACAATATTGATTCTTCTTAACCATGAGCATGGAATGTTTTTCCATCTGTTTGTATCCTCTTTTATTTCCTTGAGAGGTGGTTTGTAGTTCTCTTTGAAGAGGTCCTTTACATCCTTCATTAGTTGTATTCCTATTTTATTCTCTTTGTAGCGATTGTGAATGGCAGTTCATCCTTGATTTGGCTCTCTTTAAGTCTGTTATTGGTGTATAGGAATGCTTGTGATTTCTGTACATCGATTTTGTATGCTGAGACTGCTGAAGTTGCTTATCAGTTTCAGGAGATTTTGGGGTGAGATGACTGGGTCTTCTAAATATACAATCATGTCGTCTGCAAATAGAGACAATTTGCCTTCCTCCTTTCCTAATTGAATGCTCTTTATTTCTTTTTCTTGCCTGATTACTCTGGCTAGAACTGCCAATACTGTATTGAATAGGAGTGGTGAGCGAGGGCATCCTTGTCTAGTGCCAGATTTTAAAGGGAATGCTTCCAGTTTTTGCCCATTCAGTATGATATTGGCTGTGGGTTTGTCATAAATAACTTTTATTATTTTGAGATACGTTCCGTCAATACCTAGTTTATTGAGAATTTTTAGCATAAAGGGCTGTTGAATTTTGTTGAAGGCCTTCTCTGCATCTATTGGGATAATCATGTGGTTTTTGTCTTTGGTTCTGTTTATGTGGTGGATTACATACATAGACTTGCGTATTTTGAACCAGCCTTACATCCCTGGGATGAAGCCTACCTGATCGTGATGGATAAGCTTTTTGATGTGCTGTTGCTATCAGTTTGCCAGTATTTTATTGAAGATTTTTGCATCTATGTTCATCATGGATATTGGCCTGATGTTTTCTTTTTTTGTTGAGTCTCTGTCGGGTTTTGGTATCAGGATTATGTTGGTCTCATAAAATGATTTGGGAAGGACTCCCTCTTTTTGGATTGTTTGGAATAATTTCAAAAGGAGTGGTACCAGCTCCTCTTTGTATGTCTGGTAGAATTTGGCTGTGAACCCATCTGGACCTGGGCTTTTTTTGATTGGTAGGCTATTAATTGCTGCCTCAACTTCAGCCCTTTAGATCCAGTGATTTCATAAGGGGCTACCCCTTTGCTCATCTCCTCTCATGCTTCTCCTCCTGCCATCATGTGAAGAGCATGTTTGCTTTTCCTTCTACCATGATTGTAAGCTTCCTGAGGCCTCCCCAGCCCTGTGGAACTGTGAGTCAATTAAACCTCTCTCCTTTATAAATTGCCCAGCTTTGGGCAGTTCTTCATAGCATCATGAGAATGGACTAATACAGTAAATTGGTACCACAGAAGTAGGGTACTGCTATAAGGATATCTGAAAATGTGGAAGCAATTTTGGAACTGGGTAACAGGCAGTGGTTGGAACAGTGTGCAGGGCTCAGAAGAAGACAAGAAAATGTGGGAAATTTGGAAGGTTCCTCAAGATTTGAAAGGTTCAGAAGACAGGAAGATGTCAGAAAGCAAGAAACTTTCTGGAGACCCAGTTAAATGGCTTTGACCAAAATACTGATAGTAATATGGACAATAGAATCCAGGCTGAGGTGGTCTCGGATGGAGATGAGAAACTTTTGGGAACTGTAGTAAAGGTCATGCTTGCTATGCTTTAACAAATAGACCTGTGGCTTTTTGTCCCTGCCCTAGAGATCTGTGGAATGTTGATCTTGAAAGAGGTGATTTAGAGTATCTGGTGGAAGAAATTTCTAAGCAGCAAAGCATTCAAGAGGTGACAGAGCAAACACATTTGGAAATTTTGCAGCTGATGCAGTAGAGAAGAAAAACCCATTTTCTGGGAAGAAATTCAAGCTGGCTGCATAAATTTGCATAATTAATGATGAGTCAAACATTAATCACCAAGAAAATGGGAAAAATGTCTCCAGAGCATGTCAGAGACCTTCACGGCATCCCTTCCCATCACAAGCCTGGAGACCTAGGAGGGAAAAATGGTTTCCTGAGTCAGACCCAGATCCCACTCCTGCTCTGTGCAGCTTTGAGAATATGTGCAATCTTGGGGCATGGTGCCCTGAATCCCAGCTGCTTCAGCCCCAGCCATAGCTAAAAGTGGCCAATGTAGAGCTCAGGCTGTTGCTTCAGAGGGTGCAAACCCCAAGCCTTGGCAGCTTCCACATGGTGTTGGTCCTGCAGGTGCACAGAAGTCAAGAATTGAGGTTTGGGAACATCTGCCTAGATTTCAGATGATGTATGGAAACACCTGGATGTCCAGGCAGAAGTCTGCTGCAGGGGCAGAGCCCTCATAGAGAATCTCTGCTAGGGTGGTGTGGAAAAGAAATGTAGGATCGGAGCCCCCACACAGAGTCCCCAATGGGGCACTGTCCAGTGGAGTTGTGAGAGGAGGGCCACTGTCCTCCAGACTCCAGAATGGCAGATCCACCAACAGCTTGCACCATGCCCCTGGAAAAGCCAGACACTGAATACTAGTCAATGAAAGCAGCCAGGAGAGAGGCTGTACCCTGCAAATCCACAGGGACAGAGCTGCCCAAGGTTATGGGAGCCCACCTCTTCCATCAGTGTGACCTGGATGTGAGTCATGGAGTCAAACGAGATCATTTTGGAACTTCAAGGTTTAATGACTACCCTATTGGATTTTGGATTTGCATGAGGCCTGTAGCCCCTTTGTTTTGGCCAATTTCTGCCATTTGTAAAGGGTGTATTTACCTAATCCCTGTACCACCATTGTGTCTAGGAAGCAACAAAGTTGCTTTTGATTCTACAGGCGCATAGGCAAAAGGGACTTTCCTTGTCTCAGGTAAGATTTTGGACTTGGACTTTGGGTTAATGCTACAATGAGCTAAGACTTTGGGAGACCACTGGAAAGGCATGATTGTGTTTTGAAATGTGAGGACATGAGATTTGGGAGGGGCCAAGGACGGAATGATATGATTTGGCTGTGTCTCCACTCAAATCTCATTTTGAATTGTAGTTCCCATAATCCCCACATGTGGTGGGAGGCACCTGGTGGGAGGTAATTGAATCATGGAGGCAGTTTCCCCCATGTGATTCTCATGATCGTATGTTCCCAGAATATATGATGGTTTTATAAGGGGTTTCCCCCTTCACTCATCTCTCATTCTTCTCCTTCCTGCCAAGTGAAGAAAGATGTGTTTGCTTCCCTTTCTGCCATGATTGTAAATTTCCTGAGGCCTCCCCTGCCCTGCACAACTGTGAGTCAATTAAACTTCTTTCCTTTATAAATTACCCAGTCCCAGGCAGTTCTTTATAGCAGTGTGAGAACAGACTAATACACTTAGTCAACGGCAAATACAAGCAGAGAAACTCAAATGGATGAGCAGATCAAGATACCCACTAAATTTCAAAGCCTCTTACAATCTTTTATGCAACCTTATGAGATTTTTCATGGCAAAAATAATACTTAAATATTGAATATGTGCAAAGGAAATTTACTTGTTGTTGGACATTTTCCCAGAGTTTTCTCAATATTAAAAAACACCCATCGATGGCAGATTGGATAAAGAAAATGTGGTATATACACACCATGGAATACTATGCAGCCATAAAAAAGAATGAGACCATGTTCTTTGCAAGAATACAAATAGAGCTGGAGGCCATTATCCTTCACAAACTAATGCAGGAACAGAAAACCAAATACCTCATGTTCTCACTTAAAAGTATGATGAGAACACATGGACTCATTGAGGGGAACAACACACAATGGGGCCTATTGGAAGGTAGAGGATAGAAGCTAGGAGGATGGAGAGGATAAGAAAAAAATAACTATTGAGTACTAGGCTTAGTACCTGGGCAATGAAATAATCTGCATAACAAACAAACCCTCATGACATGAGTTTACCTATACAACAAACCTGCACATGTACCCCTAAACCTAAAATAAAAGTTTTAAAAAAAGTATCCTTCCAATCTCTGGAAGTTGATTCGGTTCTAGCCTTGACTGAGAAATATAAATCTAGCTAAGAATAGGGCTTGACAATATGATTTCCTGAAAAGTACTCCTCCGTGTTGTAACTTACAACACCACAGATCCAAGGCAGGGCTTCTGTGGGCCGGGGAAGCTGCTGCTACTGCAGCATCCTGTCAACATCACACTGAGTCATCGTCCACAGTGATGAACGCACATGATCATACTGCTCTTATAAATACTACATAATTTAATGTTGATGGAGTCATTGTAGTGAGCAGTGAGATCTCTCCACTCAAAACATCTATGCTTGTTAAATTTCACTAAAGAAGAATTCTGAACTGGACTAGGGAAGGTCCAATCTTTCAGCACAGAAAGACTAAACTGCCCGACCTTCCCTAATCTAGCATTTGCCCCTCGATTGAAGGTGAACTTCTGCTTTGGAAAATCAGAGGCTATTTCTCCTGAAGACAGGTAAGCCGAAGTCCCTATTTAGTGTGTAAACTGTGATTGTCTCTGTTGGGCTAGGCCTAAACAATGAACCAGGGCTCTGATCCAGAAAAACCTCCATTTGGGGACTTCACCAGATAACTGTTTGTTGGCAAGATCAGGGTCAGAGTAACCTAGCTTGGTGTAAGCCTGGACTTTAAAGACTTGAAGTGATGGAATGGATATATTAGAGAACTGCCAACTTTCCTATACATGTACAATGGCAATAAAACACACTAATTATCATGATTGTCATTTTGTATGCATCAGGTATAATTCACATTTTATTTACAAATAAAAGCGGATCAGCGATCTGAAATTCGTCATTAGTGAAATTTAACAAGCGTAGATGTTTTGAGTGGAGAGACCTCACTGTTCACTACAGTGACTCCATCAACATTAAATTAGATGGCATGTGTAAGAGTACTATGATCACGTAAACATGTTATACAGTGCTGTTAACCACACTCGCCGTGATAGGCCAATCCCAGTAAGACACTGGATGACATGGTTTGTTGCTAATGCAACATGGTTTTCTTTATGTAGCTCGGTCACTGATCAGTTCAAAACCTACTGCAATAGAGAAAGTGATACCTGTGGGTATTCTTGACTGCTGACGACAGGGAAACCAACCCAGCTCAAGACTGAATAAGCAGCACCTGACCGTCCTGGTAATCAAATGAGCTTTAGCAAGAATATGAGTTCCTGGATCAAAGAAACCCATAGAATCTCCATAAAATATAGCAAAAACTACAGACTGGTCCCGGAACCTTTCATATCCTAAGCTTCTTCTCTAAGAAGCTCTTTTTTAAAGTCTCTCTCTCTTTTTCCAGAGATGAAGCAGAACATGCTGACATAGACAACTTGACAAAAGCATTTTAATGCTTCTGTATTAATGCAGTTGCAGAAAAATGAACATGAGAAAATGTTAACAGCACAATTTTACTCAATAATGTGAATAACAGAAATCAAGCTCTACTCCATTCCCGACCCCCTCCTCTACTCCACCCCAGGGGACGTATTCAGTAATAGGCTAAGAATCAAGGATAGAGTGGTGATACCTGTTTTGCACACTACTTAGAACATTTTTTAAAGAATTTCATGAGGATTTTTTAAGGAGGCTAAAAATATCTACAAAAAGCCACATCCTAATGTTACATAGCTAACCATAGAACATGACCCACTTCCCCTCTATCAGAGACTGAATCTCAGAATTTCAGGATGAGATAGTAAATCAGTATTCACCTTGCAGTTTCTCTAACTTCCTTCCTGGGCAAGGGACAGGACATGAATTTGGTGAAAGATCCTGAATCAGCACTGAAGACAACATCATCCGAGATGAACGCCTTGTGATTGGATGAAACAGTATCACCTGCCATGGGCTAAAAAGGCTTATCTGATAAAGCACAGGATTCTGATATTGAAAGGTGATTAAGGAAGTCAGAGCATGTTAAATATTAAGCACTTCTTGGAACGTGAACACTGTGCTACAGGTTGCTGCATCATAGGAAATGAATCTTCAGAGGACCTCAAGGTCTTTGGCTCTAACACTGCTGAAGCACAAAAATGTCAAAGTATCTAATGAGTTCCAGAGCCAACACTAAAAGGAAACATGACTGCTTGAGGGCACGCCTCAAATCTCCAGATGTTTTATATTCAGGCTCCAATGCCATTGCCCTCCAAAACCATCAGCTCCTGGGGAAATATGGTTAAATCTGTCATCTTGGCAAAATTCGAATGAAAACTCTTCTTTGACATTGTATTTGTTCTTATTTGAAAACTTTAACTCTCCCTCCTCCATAATAGTATCTGATTTCTCTGATTCTTCCTGATGCTGCCACAAATGCCTAGTTTAAGTAGTCTATAAATATTTATTGAGCACCTACTATGTGCCAGCACTCTTTTAGGCACTAGAGAGGTAGATGCAGTGACTAGCAGATCTTGACACTCCTTGTCAAACTACTTAAACCATTATTTTAGCAATATTTAACTTTTCCGACTTCAAGTCCATGGTGTCTCTTCATCACACTGGGACAGTCTTTTCCTGCCTCAGTACTGTGTAACTCATATCCCTCTAGCCTACAAGAATTTCCACTCCTAGAGCATCTGATTGCCCCTTCTTAAACAGGAATGGTCAAACTTATTAGTTTCTATTTCAGGAGTTTCCATCCTCAACTGTCAGCCAGTGCAGCCATCTTCAATCCTCTGTGTACAACGTCCAACTTACTTCCCACCTTTTCAGATATGCCCATTCCAATCTTACATCACCATGGTCTCTATTAATGCATGACAAAATAATATATAGTTATATTATTATTTATAAATAACCCAAATAACACCACATACCTGTCCACTTGTGGCTCTGAACACCGAGAAATACTTGTCTTCCACCTTTGCCTCATTCAACTACCCTTCCTCATCTTCATCCTTCTTTTTCTTCTTTTCCTCTTTCTCCTCCTTTTTGTTCCTCCTTCCAGGATGTTCTCAAAGCCCAACTTCCCTATAAAGATTTTTCTACTACCTCTAGAATTAACTTTTTTAAAAACAATGTTGTTATGGCATCAACATGCTCCAAAATATGATACTTACATTTCAAAAACCTATCATATATGTTTATACCTGAAAGGTATTCCTATGTTTCTGATAATTTCAGTGCTTATGTTCATTACTCCACTCTATATTTGTATATTAATTTCGATAATTTCTTTTTTTTTTTTTCTTTTTGAGACAGGCTCTCGCTCCGTCCCCCAGCCTGGAGTGCAGTAATGTAATCTCAGCTCACTGCAACAACATCTGCCTACTGGGCTAAATGATTCTCGTGCCTCAGCCTCCTGAGTAGCTGGGATTACAGGCACACTCCACCATGCCCGGTAATTTTTGTATTTTTAGTAGAGACGGGGTTTCACCATGTTGGCCAGACTGGTCTCAAACTCCTGACCTCAAGTGATCCACCTGCCTCAGCCTCCCAAAGTGATGGGATTACAGACATGAGCCACTGCACCTGGTCGATAATTTTTTTTTGAGTAAGATTACTCAGCAAATGGTCCTTGATAGTCATTATTTGAAGTACAGTAAGACAATACGGTTCTACCACTTCTATGGAAGCTGATAACTTGGAAGATAAAAGAAAAAGAAATTAGCAAGTACAGATTTCTTATCTTGGCTTCATTTGGTATTAGATTGTTAGATTTAGGGAAAGGAAGGGTGGAGGAATTTTTTTTAGAAGTAATGGGTTCTTTTGTGTGCTTTTATTGGATAGAGCACTGGATCCAGAAAACTTGGTATATAAGTCACAGATGATTCCTAGAAATTGGCCCTGCACCCTTGAGAAATCACTCCACATCTTTGCAACACAACTCTTCTCTCAGAAAAAATGAAAGAGCTGGGCTAGAAGGTTCTTTGATTTCCTCAGAGTGCAACTGTTATTCCTAGTTTCCCAAAAACTGTTCAAATTATCTGTAAAATTACCTAGGCAGAAAGGTACGCTAGGTCATAATCCCTTCACCTCCAATTTGTATTTACTGATATTCCAGGAGTTGGAAGATATACTGAGGGCTTCAGAATATTTCACTGATAGTAAGCAGCAACAAAAATGCACTATTAAAAAAGGGGTATCATTCTATTATTAAACTTTGGTGCACACCCTAAGAACAATCTAAGCCATTACTGGAACCACTACTAAATGGACAACGAATCACACTGCATTAACTCCTGGGCAACATTAACAATGTAGAGAAACAACCAAATACATTCAGGATGGTAAATATTCACAAAACATTACATTGTTATCACTTAAATATATCCACATGTAAATTGGATTAATTGGATGCAAATGAACGTTGGGGAAATTAAAAGCCACTTAAAGTTTTCATCCAGCCCTTGCATAGAATAAATCCTACAGCCTGGAGTTCTCAGGTTTCCTACAGAAACAATGGGGAGGTCAAGAAGTCTGTGTTGGAATTCTGACTCTGGCCATGCCCCTGGCTTTTTAGTAGCCTGTGTTGCCAGTATGGTGAGAATGGACCACTTCACAAAGCCCAGGAAGCTTCTACATCGCAAACGGAAGGACATGAATATACATACACAGTGAGTAAATGAACACTTTAAGTGCTTGTAGAAGAATAATGTCATTCTCGGTAATGGAGATGTTGGGAACTGAGAAAAAAAAGGGTGGCAATTTTGCCATGAACAATTCCAATTTAGGATGGTTTTTTTTTTTTTTGAGCAATAACACTGGGATCTTCCTGCAGTTAAGAGACAGACTCAATTAGGAATGTACCCTGTGGGCATTCTGTACAATTGCCATCCAAGGGACAAACTGCACTCAAGCGGCACAGAAAGGACTGCTGTTGTGCATCAAGCTTACCGCTCAGCTCACCAGCCTAGTAAAAGCTTCATAAGGAGCAGCGTCTAAAACACAGGCAGATTCCATTAACAGTTGGGTCAGACACATAAAAATGTATTCATCTTTGTAGCTATTTGTACCATGTAGAGTTGGAAAGAAGAGCAGTTTTCTCTTTCCAGGTCCATTCCTTGCTGACCACGGTGGCCTCCTAACACACCCTCTTTTTCTCTCTCCAAATTCTCAAAGCTAGATTCTTCCTGCTGCTAGACTAAGCCCTAAAAAACAATTGTGACTATGCCTCCCTCCACCCCGCTCAAACACCTTGCACAGTTCCCAGCCCTGCCCTACAGAGTCTAATTCCTTCTCTCTCTGTTTCCTGTCTTATTTTCTACTATTATCTCAGTCTGAAGCTCTGAAAACGGAATCACCCAGCACATCCTGCACTTATCCCCAAGTGTCAATCTTGGCCATAACCAGCCCCTCTCCGAAGTTGAATGCTCTTCTCCTATCTTCCCCAGCCCCATTGCAAGGGTTCTAGAAACATGCTCATGAATTCTCTGATATCTCTTCTTTTCAGAGATGGGACCTAATTGCCCTCCTCTTGAATGTGGGACGGGCTTAGTGTCTCACTTCTAATGAATAGAATGAAGTAGAAGTGATGAAAATGCCCTCAAACCCAGATGCTGCCTCCTCTGTATTATTTGTTTGCTTGTGGTCATTCTCTCTCTCTTTTTCTCTCTCACTGCTGGCTCTGGGAGAAGCCAGCTGCCAAGTCATGAGGACACTCAGGCAAGCCCGTGGAGAGGCCCGCATGGTTGGCCAAGGAGCCCTCTTGGCAACAGCCAGCAAAGAACTGAGGCTTCCTGCCAGGAGCCGTGAGAGCCAGCCATTTGGAAGCAGATCCTCCAGCCCCCTTAAGGCCTTCAGATGACCACTGGCCACTAACTTGACTGCAACCTCATGAGAATCCTGGGCAGAATCCCTGGTCTAGCTGTTCCCAAGTTCCTGCCCTATGGAAACTGCAAATAATAACTTTGTTGTTTTGAGCCACTGTGCTGGGGAGTGATTTGTTATGCAGCAATAGATAACTAACAATAATAATAACTAGCTAATCGGTAACTATTACATAAACTGACTCATTTTCAAATGTCTAAATTCTAAGTACAATTTAACTCTCAGATTAAATGTCTCCTCCTCCATGGATCACTCCTAGCTCACCTGGATAGAAATAGTGTCTACAATCACGTAGGTTAATTTGTAGCTTTCTTGTAGAATTTCATATCTCTATTATAGTGGCATGTATGACTTGCAAAATTTTCTCACTTACTGGAAGTTAAGCTCCTTCAGGAAGTGGTCCCAAATGTATCCTCTTACTGTCCCATCAGAGGAGCTAGGTGCATTTTTTTTTTGATGTGCTAAATATTTGTCCAGAGAATGAGCACCCAGATTTCAAATTAAAATTTCTTTCCTTGACTGAAATTCTATTTGTGTTAGAAATTCTATTGTGTCACACAGTTAAAAGTTCTACGTGCTGCTGTAATCCCAGCACTTTGGGAGGCCGAGGAGGGAGGATAATGAGGTCAGGAGTTTGAGACCAGCCTGGCCAGCATGGTGAAACTCTGTCTCTACTAAAACTATAAAAAATTAGCCAGACATAGTGGCATGTGCTTATCGGTCCAGCTACTTGGGAGGCTGAGGCAGGAGAATTGCTTGAACCTGGGAGGTGAAGTTGCAGTGAGCTGAGATCATGGCATCGCATGCCAGTATGGGCAACAGAGCAAGACTCCATCTAAAAAAAAAACTTATTTGTGACTGCAGAAGCAAAAGACCACATAAAAAGTGTCTCATTCCTTCATAACCTTCACAAAAGGAGAAAACTGTCCAAGGTATAAAAATTAATGTATCCAGTTTACCAAGCTGATGAGGTAAGAGGAATTAAAACATGATCATTTTGGTGTTGGTCCTTGTAGAAAGCTGATACAGAATTGAAAGTAGGGGCATGGAAATCAAGAGAGGACTAGTTTCTAACCAGAGAGTAAAGTCCTTGACAAGTTTTCTTCCACTTGAAGACAGAAACTTTTCTTTTTCACATTGTCTGTGAGCTGAAATCATCCCCTAGACCATTTTCACTCTCCTTAGTGGAGCCTTCTCGAATTTGCTTTGTACAATATTAACGAAGGATCATCAACAACATATGAAAAGTGAATACGTATTTTTGATTATTTGTATCTAAAGCCCAGGTCTCCCATTTCCTCTGAGTAATGGAAAATGTGAAAGTGGATTATGAATTGAGCATGAAATGTTCAGAGCATTTTGGCTTTTAAAAATGAAAGCACAAAAATCGCTATGCTTTGCTGGAGCTCCCCAGACATAATTGCGTAAAGGGAAGGATCTTTCCTGCCAGCCCTTGTCTTTGCCACTGGTGAAAGGAAAGGCTGTCAAAGCCCTTCTCACTGCTGCCTTTGACATATTTCTAGAACATCTATTATCAATCAGTGTTCGGTACCCAATGGAGCTCAGATTCAGGCAGGAAGAGCCCAAGCAGACATCGTACCCACCTCTTATGCTATCAGATCTGATCCTTGATCAGAAACAACCATAATAAACTTATTGAGACATTTTATACAGGGATAATTGTTTTCATAGTAAATCAGTATCCATTTACAGATTATTATATACTGTAAAACTTTTATTTATGTGTGGACGATTATGCATTCTTAACACATAAGACATAAAATCAGCTGGCTCCCTTCCCTTTCCTAAGCAACCAAAACAATAAAAAAACAGTGAGTTCCTGAGTTCCAGTCACTCCCAGTTGGCTTTCCAATGTTAAGTTCATGTCGTTCTGTTCACAATTTTAATAAAGTAAAAAAAAAAAAAAAAGTTTCATAGTCTTCAGTTTCCAAAGTATATCCTTAGAATTTCGACTAGTACTGTTCCACTCTCTGCTCCCAAAATAGGGATAACATTTTAAAAGACTGGAAACCCTTTGAGGAATGTTACTCAGACTGTCAGGCATTTGATTATAGAACACCTCTGCATTATTTTCTACACTAGATAAATGAAATAAAGATTTAGGCAATAATTCAAAGAATTTAATCAATGTTAGCCATCAATATAGGTCATTCGAGACAGTATAATTTTAGTCTTTGGTGATAAAAGTTTTCAGCCTGGATTTTCTAGATAAACAACTCTATATTTCTCTTTGTCAGTGTGAACAAAGCTTTAGGGGGAATAGGGAGAAACTTTACCTTTTTTTATTAGACATACCCGCCATTCAAATTGCTGCTCTTAATAACATATTGTATCCAAACCAAACTAATGAACTGTAATGCACTGTTGTTATGAATTTTTTTATGAGTAGTGAAACTCGGCTCTCCCCACACCTGACATCTTGGTTAGTTTGATCAGCATCACCTCAAGTCCTGCTGATTTTTAACTGGCAGAAGAAGGTCATCAACAGCACAGACATAGATTAAAGCAACGCCTATCCTAATACAATTTCCCTAAAATAGAAGTGTGGCAAACTGGGACAACAGAAAAGCAACCACACGGGAAGTCAAGAGAGAAAAAGAGGCAGAGGAAATCCGTAAGCACTCAATGAGGGAATTCGACAATCCTGTGGTTGTCTAGAGAACACTATAGGAAACCGCATCTAATACATGGAGGAAGATACTGACCAGCCGTGATTCTGTAAGGCTGTGTTAAAAAAAATAATAAAGCAAAACAGCCTTTTCAGTGAACAATTAAAGATAAACCTAAACTATCTTCAGCATAAAAAATATCCAGCTGTCACATTCGTCTTCTGATCACTTCTACAGAAATGACAATCACGATGACACGGTGACTGGGCGTCCTGGCTGCCAAGGAAAGGGCTGGCTCGTGCCTGCCGTCCTGCATCAATAATGGTGTCACCTGTCACTCGCAGAAATGTTCCAGTTTGGACAACCAATTGTATGGTCACTGTAATTTTCAGTGTATTACTATTTAGAGGGAAAGAACAATGACATAATAAATATATGTACAACCTTAAAGAAAACCCTCCATCTACTTCCTTCATTCTGATATTCTTCAGTCTTGGTGAGAGTAACCTATAAGTGTAGTGTTATCAGCAACATTCAACTTGACCCTTCTAATCCAGCTAAGAGAGAGTCTCTATCTATCTATCTATCCCTCTCTCCACACACACCACGATTTCTTTGCAGTGCTGCCTTTACATATTTGCCCAAACCATCCCCCAAACAAGAATCGGCTCTTGCTTGCCAGGGTACTTTATCCAATACCAAGACCAAGACTCACTTTCTCTTACATATCCCATTTCATTCTGCCTCACTGGGCACAGATCCTAGAGATAAAAGTGTATTATTTAATGTATATTATATTTATTTGCTCAGGCATAGCTATTAATCTGAATTGGATGGAATATAGATAGAAAGTGACAAAATCTACTGCCCAAGCTTGGGTGCATGTGCAGAAATGCCGGCTGCTGACCAGGAGCTCCACTACCCTCTGACTAGAGAAGCTTGGAGACACCTCCCTCTGGGGGACTCACAGTACCCCCACTCTTCTGCTTTAAAGGCACTGTTCCAGATACCATCCAGCAACAAAGAAAAATTGTTGGCCTTATTTTTCTCATTTATTTTTAATTTCTCTTATTTTCTGTAAACTTTTGTAAACTTTTCAATCCTTCTGCCACTAGGTGCGAAGTACGTGAATATCAAGCATGGCTCTTGCCTACGTAGATCATAAAATTTAGAAGAATCAGGAAAACAAGAATCATATAGTTGTAGTACAAAATATGATGTAGTAAGTACCATGAAGTAGCTATGAAGTGTATTAGGGTTTTGAAAAAGAAAGAAATCACTTCCATTAAGGCAGGTATAAAACAAAAGAACTAACAATGAATAGGATTAAAATTGTGTCATCTTGAAGTTACATAATAAGGTGACATACACGGTAGAAGTGTTGACGGGGAGGGACAGGCAGTCCAGGTGGGAACAGCATGAATAAAATTATGGGGACTAGAAAATGGAGACCATGATTGAGATAAAATAGTCATTCTAACCAGCAGAATGACTACTTAGGAGTAAGACATGGCCTGTCTAAAAAGGGTAGATTTCTTATTTGCCTAATGCAGCTGGGAGATCACGTTAAGGAAGAAAAATGTATATATTCATAGCATTTGTGTGTATGTGAGTGTACCTATGAATTTATTGAAAAGGTACAGGATTATTAAATACTCATCTACAAAATGCACAGATCAAATAGCCTCCTACTGCACACATTTATACAATGGCTGCTTTCTGTTCAGATAAAGAGAAAATCGGCCAGGAGCTCCAAAGAGACCTACTCTATCAAAGATTCAAATTCCACGTGTGAGAACCAGGAAATGAAAGAGTCCCAGATCCACACTTCTGTAAAATTTTATAAGCGCATGTTTGGCAGCTCTGATCTGAGGCTCAGGCTGCCCAACTCAGATCAAGCTGCATTTGCAAATCTAGTGCTGGAGGGAAGAGGAGTTTGGGAGACTCAATTACTGGGTTGCAGCCGAGACACCATTGTGTCTCCTGCATTCAGTGACAGAGTCTCACTTTTCCCCACTGTAAGTCTCAGTCAGTTTGATTGATGCACAGAACTGTTCCTCTCCCTCCTCCTTGGGGAGGGAAGGGAAGATGAAGTGCAATATTGCAGAGAGAAAAGTGGTTTTATACACATCATCTTAATTCTCAGTGATGGAGAAAGAAGAAAAAGAACAAGAATTCTAAGTAGCAGAGAAAGGTTCAAGGTTAATTTGATTGGCAATATATGAAATGCCACTTACCTCAGGCCATTTCAGATTGCCCCTCCTCTCCACAGTGAATGAAATGATTCTTTCCAAACACAGGGGGATCAACTGATAATGGCTGCTATTACATATTCATATACCACTTTACATTCTGCAGCTTACTTGGCAGGAATTCTTACAAGGCTCTGTTCGCCGATGCCCTGTCAGGGAGGTGAGGCTGGAATTCAGCGAGCTCTCACAGGCACTTTTCAGTGGACAAAAGGACAGAGACGGGACAGTATGTAGGGGTTGCCTGGAAGAGACCTCACCTGGGCCGCACGGGTGGTCTGTGCCTCCACTTTGCCTTCAGTGCCCACCCTACTCAGTCCAGGCTAGGGGGCTCGCTTTCCAAAGACAGGGTAGTTTATGTAAGAACATGCTTTATAACCATTAGTCTTAACAAGTACTTCTCAGTACTTTCTCTTACATATCCCACTTCATTCTGCCTCACTGGGCACAGACCCTAGAGATAAAAGTGTATTATTTAATGTATATTGTATTTATTTGCTCAGGCATAGCTATTAATATGAATTGGATAGAATATAGATACAAAGTGACAAAATCTACTGCCCAAGCTTGGGTGCACGTGCGGAAATGGTGGCTGCTGACCAGGAGCTCCACTGCTCTCTGACTAGACAGGTTGAAAAAAATTCTTGTGTGCTTTAAAAAAAAATGAGGTACCATTGCAAAGAAGATGAAGAAAAGAATATAAAAATAATAATATTGTGGAACAATTGTCTTTCTGCATTAAAGATGATTTCTTCATCCTAGAGAAAGTAAGGAGAGGTTTTTAGTTTGAGGAATTTTAAAAAATAAAAAAAGGAGAAATTATATTATGAGTTTTTAAGAGTCGAGTTTCTGAGTTGTGATGCAACTCACTCACACTTCCTGGAGCATAATCCTAATGAGATTAGGGTAAAATCAACTCAGCCAATACTCACTCTCTGTGTAACACACACAAGGAAAACGGCTGGCAAGTTTTATTCCCATACAAGCCAGTTTAGGTCACAAAACAAAAGACACAGCAGAGACAGGGTTCCTAAATACAGCTGGAGGGAAGTTGTAAAGAAAATGTGGATGGCTGAGTACATGTTCATTGTACCTTGGAAAAAGAACATAAAGCCCGAGGAATCATTAGCTTCACATTTCTCTCTCTCTCTCTCCCCAATCCCCTCCCCCAGTTATTTCGTGACATGGCCAATTGCTGAGTTGCTATTCATTATTAACTCTCTTCCTTCAAGGTCAGTGATTGCCCTGAGTGTGATGACAGTGCTCAAGGTAACATACAATTCAGATAAACCTTGAAATGTTGACCCATCGTAAGTTCGGTGTAATTAAAAGGTGTGCCTATGCCCAAGCCAACTGTTTGAAACCTAATGTCTCTGCGCTTACTCAGAACATCTGTCTGTGGATTTTTTTCATAGGCAATTTTTATAAAGCACTAAAAGTCTGCCTGAAATTAATGACTACAAATTAGCTTGAGCTAATTTTTTAAATTAACTCAGTAAATTAACTCTGATTTAAATTTAGGAAGAAAGGGGCTTTTTATTTATTTACAGCCGGAGAACATAAAGTAAATTCAAATACTTTAGGATGAAACTTCTGCCCTGTTCGTGGAGTTGGGTTTGACATGCAGCGGTGGGTTTTGAAGAATGGTTCCTTAGAGTTATTCTGACCACAACTGTTTTCAGTGCGATTGATTTTTATTACTAATGGGATTGGTGCTCCTCAGCATACAATGTAGACAGAGAGAAAACATGATAGCAAGAGAGTGGGGGACAGAGAGAAAGACATTCCCACAGAAACTACTGTACAGCAGTCTTGCCACTCTCCTCTAAACATCACTCCATGATGCCAGGATGCATGCTGGCAATTGACGTCTCACAGGGCACTCAAGCGCATCGTTTCAGAGACAAGAAGCAAAACTCTTACTCTAAGAGAACAGTTGATTCCTTCAAGTTTAGCAGTAAACCAAACTGAAATGGCTGAACGTGAACAAGGAAACATGCTTAAGAACCAGGAATGTGTCTGGATAAACTAAATTCATTTCAGTAAACACTTGTCTAGGGGTTTATTCTTTAAAATAATCAGAGTACCTAAAATATCTATGTCACCCTGAATGGTGAAACCAAAAGTAAATGACCAAATAGATCGACGTTATGAAAGAAAAGCTTGCCCAAAAATGTGGAACCAACCTAAGTGCCCATCGACTAATGCGTATACATAGAAAATGTGGTATATATATGCCACGGAATACTACCTAGCCTTTAAAAGGAAGAAAATAATGTCTTTTGCAGCAACTCAGATGGAGCTGGAGGCCTTTATTCTAAGTGAAATAACACAGGAATGGAAAACCCAAATCCGTATGTTCTCACTTAGCTCTCACAAGTGGGAGCTAAGCTATGAGTATGCAGAGACAAACAGAGTGCTATTATGGATTTAGAGACTCAGAAAAGAGAGGGTGGGAGGAGGGCTAGGGATAAAAACTACACATGAGGTACAATGTACACTACTCAGGTGATGAGAGCACTAAAATTTCAGATTTCACCATGATAGAATTCATCCATATAACAAAAAAAAAAAAACATGTACCCCAAAAGATATTGAAATAAAACAACGAAAAGAAAAGCTTGCCCAGGTCGCGACCGTGATGGTCTGCAACTATTTCCATCAGAGCTTGGGGACAATGAAGGAAGCAGAGTAACAGTTATCAAATCATTCCATAATCTCCTATGCATGAGCTCAATTACAACTGCATTGTGACCTTCCGGGCTATTCTCCAAACTTTAAAATACTGCCACCCGTCTAGAAAACGGAGATTCTAATACATACCTTCCAGGACTGTTGTGAGGATTAAATGAACGGTAAGCCTAGCACCAGGGCTGGCAGGCAGTAAACTCAATGAATGAATGTTGTTATTACTGTCACATCTGTCATTTTTTACTCTCTAGTACTTAGCGGTGAATTGATTTTATCAATAAAGATGTATACTTGGCCGGAATCCTTTTCTTCCATGCATCCAAAGAGTACAAAAATGGATTATTTGGCAAAAAGAAAATAAATAAAGCTTTTATTTTATTTATTTGTTTGTTTTATTTATTTTGAGATGAAGTCTCACTCAATCTCCCAGGCTGGAGTGCAGTGGCACAATCTCCACTCACTGCAACCTCCACACCTCCTGGGTTCAGGCAATTCTCCTGCCTCAGCCTCCCGAGTAGCTGGAATTACAGGAGCCTACCACCATGCCCGGCTAATTTTTGTATTTTTAGTAGAGACAGGGTTTCACCATGTTGGCCATGCTGGTCTTGAACTCTTGATCACAGGTGATCCGCCCGCCTTGGCCTCCCAAAATGCTGGGATTACAGGCGTGAGCCACCGCACCCAGCCCAAATAAAGCTTTTAAATCAGTGAATCTAAATAAGATCTCTCTCAAAGAGTATGTGTTGAATGCCTCCTACAATCCAGGCACCGTGCTAGGCTGAAAGACTAAAATCCCAGGTGATCCGAGACAGCATCAGCAGATGCAAGTGTATCTGTGGCAACAGAAGGACGAATACTGAGTGATTCCAGTTTTGTGAGGAATCTAAAGTAGTTAAACTCATAGAAACAGAAAGTCAAATGGCAGTTGCCAGAAACTACAGGGAAGGGAAACGGAAAGTTACTGCTCCACAAGTATAAAGTTCCAGCAGGTATAAAGGTGAACACCTGCCGCTCAGCAAGGATAAAGACATGTAAGTTCTAGAGATCTGCTGTGCAACATTGTACCTATGTGGCAAGAGGGCTCATCTCATGTTAAATGTTCTTTCTCACCATGATGAAATAAGCAAACTGTTCTTAAAGGTGAGCTGTGGCTAAGGATGTTCTGAGACTGCAGAACAAACATCCTCAGCAGTGTCAACGCACAACTTCAGAGGCCTTGCCAGTCCAACTTCTAGACAAAAATGGGTTATTTAGCAAAAAGAAAAAAAAAATAGCAAATAAATGAAGCTTTCAATTTAGCAAGGCTAAGAAGGTCTCTCTCAAAAGGATACAGGTGTACTCGAAGTAAATGTAGGCCAAACAGGAATGTAAGAAGTCAATCAGGGAGAACCTATCGGCAACCAAAAGTCAAGAAGATAAAAATATAAACTCATAATGGAAAGAGAGCCTCCAAATGACACTAAGTCATTTGGACTGATGGTTATTCTATTGCCAAAGAGCTCAAAAGATAAAAGCATGGTCTTACAGCCCCGTCATGGGTTTCCTCATAGAGGCCCAGATCTACTCACTTTTTCACCCATGCTGCTCCCCTTGTCTTGCAAGGCATGTTTGGCTCAAATATATACACATAAGCAAGCTTGCCAAGACCTTCAAGTACACATGGATTTTCTAAATGATAACCCAGTGTCAGTATTAGCTTTAACTAACACACGAATCCTTTAGGAAAAGTCACGCATGACTAGCTCATGTGGTCTTTAATACTGACAATTCAGTGTCTACCTCTTTTTGACATCATTCCCTAAAGCAGCCCAACTTAATTCACAACAAAAACTTGCTATGTGCCATACCAGGTTCTTCTTATAATTATTCCTAACATTTTAGGGTAATTTGTGCGGCTTTCATGACTGCACTAGCCTTCTCAACCTCTCACTTTTACAGTTTGAACACTGGCACAAATTTTAAATCTATTGAACCACCCATGGCTTCCCACAGCAGTGCATTATAAGCATTATAGTTTCCCTCTCTATCTTCTTTGTTTGAATTATCATTCGAGTATGTAGCATACATTTTTAAATTTCATCCTTTATCTGCGTTACTGCTAATTTTTTATTTAGATCCTGCTTTTGTAAGTACTCAGAAAAAATAATCCCATAGTCCTATCACAGCAGGTGCGATCTATGAAATGCAAACGTCACCAACAATGCAAAAATGAAATTTAATTGTGAGTTGTATGACTTTGTAAGTACCAGGCCAAAAGCTAGGTTATCTCATTTAATCTTTAGGAAAATCTTATGAGACTCCAGAATCATCACACCCATTTTACAGAAGACAAACTGAGCTGGAAGACATTAAGCAATCTGACAAGGTCACCTAGCTAAGAGGAGACAAAACTCTGAATCTATCTGTCTAGCTCCAGAACCTAGACTCTTACACATTGCGCCATGTGCAGAGAACATTATATGCTCTTTTATGCTTGCACTTTTGTTCAAAATACTTTTCAATGTTGAAATAGCCAAATAAAACCCACATACAATGGAATAAAAGCTTTGGCATTTTTAAGAACCCTTAAACTTTCATTTTTTTTTTCTTTTAATGTACTCCCTTGCTATTACCTGGTTTATTCAGTCACAGTTAGAATGCAATAAATGGAATAACATCACAAACAATACTGAAATAGCACACATCGCCTGGCAAAAATCCATAGGAAAACAGAGCAACGTGGAAGCAAAGTCTGAAGGCCCTCCCCTTGGGTGGCTGCTGCCTGCCCAGCACTCCGGCTTCCCGGCAATCAGCCACACACCACAGAACTTTGTGTTTCTGCCCACAGTGAAAATTTCCATGTCTAAAATGTTATTAAGGGCTCCATAGAACAATCTGTGTAAGGTCATATTTGCATAAGTCAAGTGTTCCACAGTCTGTACAGCGTCTTTACCTAATGCAGGATTAAATCGCCACCGTGGGCTCTAATTAACACTCCAGATTGCCCTAAATCCCAGCAAGCATTCACTTAAAGAAGAGTGGCTGGAATATGGAAGCAGCAAGACAGGGACCTGCAGTCAAGCTCTGCAGTACTCAAAGCCATCAAAGCTCAGAAACCATTCAAGGGAGAAAGACTATTTTACTCACCCACGTCCTTTTACGTAGTTAGTACAAGCTGGGAAAAGTCAGTGGATGTATTGGTGACCAATGAGGGGACTTCAAAGGACCCTGCATGGCAATATCACCAGATTGTCATCAATGCACACGCTCTTTAGTCCCAGGGCTTCCAAACTGGATTTCCAGAAGTCCTGATTTCCTACCTCAAGACTGCTTTAGGAGTGAGAAAGAAAGGGCCTATTCGCATGGCCACAGGTGTTCAATCTTTCCTTCAGTCAGTGTGGCTGCCTGTGTTTCTGTCAGACATGCTGGAATGTCATGCTTGGTTTGGTTGGAAGGAGTATCTGATGCTAACGATGAAGTCACAATGCCACTAATTCAGAACAACTTCTACCTCTTACTTACGTAAGGATGATAAGAATGCAAGGCTCAGAATCTTACCCAATGAGTCAAGGCTGGAAAGTGGCAAACATAGACCAGAACCCAAGTATTTGGATTTTGGGTCCAGTGTCCAACCAGCACACCTGGAGCCTTTGTGCACCCTTTTTTTTCTTTTTTTTTCTTTTCTTTTTTTTTTTTTTTTTTTTTTTGGTTCTTTTTAATACCACACTGGAAGTCTATTGTTATTTTTCTCATTAGGTAAATGTGTACATGTAATAAGGTGCACAGGTGATTCTTCCATCAAATCTTTAAAAGCAGGCAGACCTAGGAACTATATAAGGCACATGGTCTTTGGAGAAGGGGTGCCTTTGGTGAATTATATCTGCTTCCAAATCCCATATAGATATGGCCTGAACATGTGCACATGAATCTAACTTAATTCTTTCAGTGATTGTACTGTATGTGCGCTAAGACTTGCCAAGCATATGTACATATGTTGTCTCGATGTAAAAATCAGCCCTTTTGTAAAAGGCTAAGGAAACATCTATCCTATTGGGAATGCAGAATTTCATCATTAGATAGGGCTTCACAGATCACCCGGACCAATTTGTAGATGAACTTGTAGTTGATCTACAAGTGAGAAAACTGACACACAGAAATGTTCAGTGATATCTTAAAGTCATTAATATCCAAGCCAAGACTAAAGACAAGATCTACTGATTCCTGCACCAGCTCCTGTCCCACTACACAGCCCAGTTGCGTGCACTCAAGGTTTTAATGGGTCTCGATATTCTTTCAGATGGTGGCCCCACTCAGAGCTGCATACATGACCTCACATATGAATACTTGGCAGCTAAAAGCAAAGTTATTTGGTCAGTTGCTTATTTCCAAGTATCTCTAAGGACATTTGCTATACATTCTCATGCATCCTCCTGCTTTCCTTCACGGTACTTATCACAATTTTGTGTTATTTACCTTATGTAAATGCATTTATTTGTATAATGCATTTACTTACTTGTTTGTTTAGTTCCCTTCTCCACAAAAGTATGAATTTCATGATGGCAGTGGCTAGTTTTCTGTCTTGTCTAACACTGTTATTTCCAGACCCAAACACATTGTCTAGAACATAAGCCAAGTTGAATGAATGAGCAAATGAGTAATTGAATGAATGAATGAATGAATGAGCGAGTGAATCTTACTACCCTAAAAATACTTATATTACTATGCCTGTTACATAGTATTTAAATCCTGCCTTCACATTTTTGTCTCCCTTAATAAACTATAAGTTTCTCGAAAGTATCTGTGCTTTGTAGTGTTGGCAATACCTAGTTATGCCTTATTCATACAAAGAAAGAAATGAATAAAGATTTGCCCAGTAAATTTATTTATTCAATCATTAATTAAATCCTGGACATATAATGGGCACTCAAAAATATGTACTTATTGATTAATTGATTTGTTGGTTGATTGATGATTGCTTGATAAAGCTCCACAAAAGTCAAACATTTTCAGGGCGATATTTCTAGGGAACTATCAACCATCACAAAACCTAATGGTTTTGTAAGCATTTTTAAAATGTCTATTTGAGGACTCAAAGGAGGGAACAAAAGACACCAGGGCCTGCTTGAGGGTAGAAGGTAAGAGGAGGGTGAGGATTGAGAAACTACCTATTAGCCATTATGCTGATTACCTGGGTGACAAAATTATCTGTACACCAAACCCCAGCCACATGCAATTTACTCATGTAAAAGACCTGTACATATACCCTTTTAACCTAAAAGTTAGAAAGAAAAAGATTTATATCTATTAAAATGTGATTCCTCTAAATTTTATTTTTTTAGCCTCTTTTTTTCGCCACTGGTTACATCAAAAATATAACTACTTTGTAGAATATGTTTTCCCTTTTATTCAGGACACTGCAAAGGGAACCCGTCTGGGAGCAGGTGAAGGCAGGTTTCCTCTCTATACGTCACTTCAAGTTCACTGATTCCTAACTTCAAAAACCAAAAAGGGAGCAAAGTTCAGGGTAACCACTTATGACTCTGAGCATCATGGCATGTAATGAAACAGTCACAGAGCTACTGTTTATTGGATTTGAGAAGGTCATTCGGAGTACTGCTCACGGCTAAGTGCCTAAGTGTATCACGGGCAATGCCTTGGATTTCTCTGTACCTTTTAAAAACACCTTTGCAAAGCAGGTGACAGCTGTGGAAAATAGAATACACACACACACACACACACACACACACACACACACACATCCATCATTTCCACTCACATTTTGGCTTACTTTTAAAATTCTACAAGATCTAGTCTACAAAATGGAAACATAACAGAGGCACTTTCTCAACCAATATTGAGGCATAAAAAAGCAACAGGAGTTAGTCTTTGATCTCTCAGCCATATTGCAGGTAGAATGAAAAGAACATGTTCTACTTGGCAATTGGTGTGTTATGTGGAGATAGACGTGCACATGTACTCAATCTGCTGTTAACCTTGTGCTCAGAGGAAAGAAGTTCATGTGTAATTGAACTCTATCACTGATTTCAAACATTTCATTTGATGTAATCCTTTTACTGTCTTCCTTCATCATACACTTTGCTAAAATAATATTTAAGCTGCTTGCTAAAATGATATTTAAGCTGCTTTCTGTCTCTGCCTCTGCCCTTCTATTGGTAAAGGAGTTAAAAAGCCATGAGGTGGACACCATGGCATGAGATAACAAAGGTAAAGCTTTGAGATTCTGTATATTTGGGGTCCCAGCAGGAGCCTAGGCTGGTAGTCACAAATACCTAGGCATGTCCAGTGAATGAGCACAGTGAGCCCGTCAGAAGCGCATCTGGAAGAGATGCGAAGGAACTGCCTCTTAGAGACCCCAACAGAAGAAAGAGAACACAGGCAGAATGAGCATGACCTGGGAGGAAAGCCTCAGGGTCTCAGTGTCAGGAGATTCTGAACACAAAGCGTTCTATTATTCGGCTTTATCTCCCAATTTAGCCCACAGAAAACACCTGACTGAGGCCTACAGAAAGAGAGGGAGATGATGTGTGAGGGAGGGTCGAGGGGAACCAGAAAAACTTTCACTAAAAACACACAGCTTAGGAAAATACCCCTTTTCCTCCTATCAATATTAAATAATAGTAATTAATAAAAATAAAGATGGGGGAAGAGGGAAACAGAAGAGAGCAGTGCCTTCCTCTGCTCCATAATAAAATGTTATGCACATCCCATCACCCCGGGCTCCAGTGCTTCACATGTTACCAGAGATGGGAAGAATCTGTGGACAGAGCCAAACCCAGAGTCTGCCTTGTTAAAGCTGAGGGATTGTGTTCACATCTGGCAGTGATAGACACTCTTGTAAGTACACCTGCGGAATTTCTAAGTATTTAAAGTCCTCTGTGAGCATCCTGGGACAGGTGAAATTCAGATTGTTCCTGTTAAAGTGCCCCATTTGTGTATACACAACCCAAGGAGGCCTAAGGAATCTCAAGAGATTATATATATATATATATATATATATATATGCCTTTATAATACATAAAAATTTTAAGCAACCATCAGATATATGTGAATTGGAATTTACAACCCACATGATCAAATTCAGATTGCATTTTAACAAAATTTATTAGTTGTCTGCTTATATATAGCACACTGTGCTAAGTACTATATGGGATGATAAAGATGTTTTAAACATAGTTCTTTTATATACCAAACATGATATTTCATTGAATATATATTTGTATACATTCATATATAACAACCCCCCCCCCCAACAACTTCAACTTAGATTAGATGAATTAGATTTCTGGCAACTCTAGACATTGAAGTCACTGTCATCAACCATGTAAATCATTTTAAAAGGCCAGAAAGTTGCAAAGAAAATTGTTGTCAAGAAGTTAATGCAGTTCGCTTTGAAGACAAAGAAATGGAGTCACCGTTCAGTCAGAGGCCATGAGCTTAGTATGATGTACAAATTTCAGGTTACTGACTTGAGGTTTAGTTACCTGTATTCTTCTGGTAACCAACAGCATAAGAAGTGACAACTGACAGCAAAGGATAAGATGAAAGAAACAAAACACTACAACAGTCCTGTGTCCTTGATTGATGTGAATGGGCTGAGACACCTCCACGACCCCGAGGGCAGCAAACTTCAAAACGTGTCAGTTCAATGTGTGATGTTCAGCTAATGTCTGAGTCATCAAAAGGAGGTAAGCTAGGTTCTGTCTCTTACAGTAACCAAGAAACACGTAGATACAACACATTTACAATTCCCATAATATTTTTTAATATGGCCACTAACCATTTGAAGACTAAAACACTGGAACATTCCTCACAGAACTATAGTTTGGAGATCTAGACTATCTAGCCAGAGTTAAACAGTAAGTTAGAGATAAAACCAAAATGGGGCTCAGCCTGGTGGCATGTGCCTGTAATCCCAGCTACTCCGGAGGCTAAGGTGGGAGGATGGCTTGAGCCCATGAGGTAGAGGCTAGCCTGGGCAATGTGATGAGACCCAATCTTAATAAAAATATTCTTTAAAAACAAAATGACATTTCAGGTTCTGATGCCTGCCTGTGATATGAAAAGGAATGAGAGTTTGAGAACTCGATGGAACCTAAACAATCTTTTCATCTCCAGCCTCACAATTTGCAGGTAATCTCATTGAGATCTAGAGAGATAAGTGACTTGCTCAAGGTCACAATTCAATGATGAGTAGAATCGAGACAAGAATACAGGTTTCTGATCAGCTCTCCTCAAAACCGTCAAGGTACCCAAGGACAAGCAAAGTCTAAGAAGCTGTCAGAGATGGCAGAAGGCTAAGAGTCATGATAACTAAATGTAAAGTGGTGTTCTGGATGGGATCCAGGAATGGAGAAAGGACATTTGGGGGAAACTGATGAAATCAGAATATAGTATTGAGTTTCGTTAAGAATGATGTACCTACGCTCATTTCTTGCTTGTGACAAATGTATCCTGGTGATATAGGATGATTACAATGGGGGACATTGGATGAGAGACATAAAGGAATTCTCTATACCATTGTTACAACTTTTCTGTATGTCCAAAGCTATTTTAAAATTAAAAGCTGATTTAAACCAAAAAGTTCTACTTTTAAATTTCTCAGCAAACTGACACAAGAACAGAAAATCAAACGCCGCATGTTCTCACTCATAGGCACGTGTTGAACAATGAGAACACATGGACACAGGAAAGGGAGTATCACATACTGGGGTCTGTTGGGGGTGACTAGGGAGGGGCAGCTGGCAGGAGGGAGGTTGGGGAGGGATAACATGGGGAGAAATGCCAGATATAGGTGACGAGGGGATAGAGGCAGCAGACCACATTGCCCTGTATGTACCTACGTAAAAATCCTGCATGGTCTTCACATGTACCCTAGAACCTAAACTACAATAAAAAAATATACTTATAAATAAATTAACAAATAAAAAGAAGAAGAGATAATCAGTAAAAATAATATAAATCTTAATGTCTTTGTTCTTTTTTAACAAGTATGGAAAAGTGCTGATGCATTATGCTACTTACCTCATCTCCACTACTAAAAATTCCTGAGCCCCTACCTGTATGACATGTGATGTACTTAACCCTATCATTGCCATGCCCCTATCTACCCTGCCCCCAGATTTGCAACTCAATAAAAGTGAGAGTGTCTAGGTATTTGGGGCCGCTGCCAGACTCCATGCTTTGGTTGGCAGTGGACCCCCAGGCCCAAACTCTCTTTTCTCTAAAAATAAATAAATAAAATTAAAAAAAAAAGAATAAAAAGAGAAATACTACACAAACATTAATCAAAAGAAACATTGTGTTGTTAATATCACATAAACTATAAAAAAGGAAAATTACTGGTTATTAAGAAGAAATTGGATATTTCAAAAGGATAAATTTACAAGAAGACATAAAAATATTCTAAATATGTGTATACCAAACAACAGAGCTTCAAAATACATAAAGCCAAAACTGATAGAACTGAAAAGAGAAATATCTAAGTCTACAATCATACTTAGAAATGTCAACTTTCCCTTTTCAATAATTGATAGAACAAGTACACAGAAAAATAGCAAAGATATAGAAATATTGAATAGCACTACTAACCAACTAGGTCTAGTTAACATTTATAGAGCATCCAGCCCAACAAAGGCAGATTAAATACTTACCAGGTTAGACTATATTCAGCATCAGCTTCATGTCAAAACCAGAGAAAAACTGTATCAGAGAATTATACTACAGAATAATATCCCTCAGAATACAGACAGAAAGATAATCAACACAAGGCTAGCAAACAAAACTCATAAACGTACAAAAAGAACATAATCAAAAAATATATGACTATGACTAAGAAAAGTTTGTTCAGGAACTTAGGGCTAGTTCAATATTTGAAAAATCAATCAATGTAATCTACCATATTAACAGACAAAAGAAGAAAAAACATGAATATTAATTGATGCAAAAAAAAGCATTTGATAAAATTCCACATCTTTTCATAATAAAAAATGCATATTAAACTGAGAAGAGTAGGAGCTTTTTTAACCTGATAAAAGACAAAAAACCTACAGCCAACATCATGATAAAAGAATGAATGTTTTCCCACTGAGAATAAGGCGAGGTTATCCATTCTCATGTCTCTTATACAATATTGTACTGAAAGTCCTAGCCAGCTCAAAAAGGCAAGGAAATTTGGAAAATAAGAATTAATCTGTTCCTGCATATAGATGACATGCTTGAATATGTGGAAAATCTTATGAAGTCAACGAAAACCTCTTAGAACTACTAAGTAAATTTAGCAAGGTTGCACAATACAAGTTTAATTACACAAAATTCAATCATAACTGTATATACTAGCAATGAACAATTGGAAACTCCAATTTTAAAAAAGGTTTTTAATTGTTCCAAAAACATAAATATTTGGAATAAATCTATTGGGCAGGTGCAAAAGTAATTGTGGGTTTTGCCATTGAAAGTAATAGCACAACCCGCAATTACTATTGCAGCAACCTAATAACTACAAAACACTGATTAAAGAACTCAAAGAAAGCCTAAATAAATGGAAACATATCCTGCTCATGGATTGGAAAACTCAATATGTTGATATGACACTATTCCTTAAATTGTTCTACAGATTTGACACAATATCAATCAAAATCCAACTGGGAATTTTTATAGATAGAGACAAAGGATTCTAGAATTTATATAAAAAGGAATAGGAGCTTGGATACACAAAATAATTTTATAAAGAAGAAAAAAATAGAAATACTTATCATTTCCAATTTTAAGAATTGTTATAAAGCTATATTAATCAACAAATTGTCGTTTTGGCAAAAGAACAGTCACATAGATCAATAAAACAGAACACAGCCTCCAGAAATACAACAACACAGGCCAGTTTCCTGACTGTGGTAGTATTATATGAATTCATACATGCATTAAAACTCATAGAAATGCATAATCCCCCCTCAATTTTTTAAGTTAATCTTAGTGTTTGTTAATTTAAAAGGTACAGTAAAAACAGTATTTAAAATTAAATAATAATTATGACTCTAGAAAAGTAAAATTGCTACCAGAGAAAGCAAATGAAGGGAGATGAAGGTCAGCTTATTTTAGTGGTCCAGAATGCGTATGCTGTGAATACTAAAGAGAAATTATAAATCACATACAATGTAATTTGACATATTTAAGACTAATTGAGAGACAACACAGATTGGAGTAGGCTTAAAATTATGCCTTTTAACCTTGAGGTTGACATTGGGTGGAACTGGGTAATTTCCAACATACAACTGAGGGTCCTACGTTTTAATAATAGATTGCTCAGAACATCTACCGTTGTGATTTAACACAAAAACTCTATGAAAATGGTTTTTGTCAAAAATCCTCTGATTAAAAGGATGTAGAGAACAAAGGGGAGGTTCAAAAGAAGGACATCCAGGTAATAGAAAACAAGAAAGGTGAATAGTCACTTTGTATATTGTAATCCTTTATATCAAAGGTTTTGATGTGTGTTTGCATGTGTGTGTGTGTGTGTGTGTGTGTACTCACTTTTTTCCCTTATCATACCATGTTTCTTCAGTACAAGAGCTAAGGTAGAAGAGACTTAGAGGTGCTAATCTTGTTAAGGGTGTGAGGTGAGGGTGTAGTGCTCCTAATAGCATGTGTCCAGAAGGTACTTTAAAATATTAGACACGGTGCTTTTACTTAGATTGCGTGCTGTTTTGGGTTAGATGATGGTGAATAATAAAGGTCATAGCGGATCTAACCACTCCCCAGCCATCTATTGACACTGCAAATGACAAGAGATACATTGTTCATGTTTGTACTCCCTGCAACACTTAGTATACTGACTGGCACTGGCACACAGTAAGTGTTTAAGAAACAATTTTTCTAAGGAAATTCAGTAGGACATTTCCTCCAATTCTAAGTCATTTTTTACGTTCTCAGAGAAGATCAATCCACATGCCACAGGGTGCAAAAGATGTTAAGAGGCCACTCGAAGAATAATTATATCTCTTGTGCTAAATTCTTAGAATAATTCTGGTTCTCAATTAAACAAAGGTACTGTTTAAGGTGAGTACAGAAAGTTGAATAAGTTGAAATAAATCCTCACTGTAAAAGAAGCACAATATTTTAAGAAATTAAAATGTGTGGGTTGATATTTACTGCTCAAACTCTTCATGGAGAACAGCTCATATTAGTAAACACATTTTATTTTGAAAATGAATGTATTTGTTTCACTAGAATTTATGCAAAAGTTAATCAATTATGGTACCAACAAGTTAAAGATTTCGAAACATGAACATAATTTTTGATCAAGGTATCTAATAAAGTATTTAAGTGAACAAAGCAATGACCTTTGGATCTGTCATTGCTTTGCCTGGGTGATTAATTTCAATTTTTTTGCTTTACACACCCTGCCATAAACTTTTTTATTTACACTTTATTGTAACTGACTTCATGACATTTGCTCTTGCTTAATAATAATCGGTTAACAGCAAGGGCAGGTGTTCTCAAGGATGTGGCCCTTCCATGGAGTGAAATCTAAACAGTTTTTAAAATCATCATAAAAAGTATAAAGATAAAACTGCCTCATTCTAGTGTCTGAAAGGGAAAAAGATATGTCTATGCAAAGAACGAGTCAAGAATGGAGAACCTGAAAGGTAAAATTGGTAATAACATGCCCATTCTAAATTTATTTGTTCTTCCTTTTAATACTTATCTTGCATATATCATAACCAGTGATGGGCTCTGCTAACATCCTAAATTTTTTTTTTTTTTGAGACAGAGTCTTGCCCAGGCTAGCATACAATGGCATGATCTCAGCTCACTGCAACCTTTGCCTCCTGGGTTCAAGCAATTCTCCTGCTTCAGCCTCCCATGTAGCTGGGATTACAGGCGTGCACCACCACACCCGGTGGTTTTTGTATCTTTAGTAGATATGGGGTTTCAATGTTGGCCAAGCTGATCTCAAACTCATGATCCACCCGCCACACCCTGGCTTTTACATGGATTTCACTCTATCTTTTTGTGTTATGTAAAAATTATACATAAACTTTTGGTTGAATTTCTACAGAGCTGAAGTCTAACTGCTGATTTTCTGAGATCATAACAATAATTCACTTCCCTATGGCTATATATTCTTCTATGAAATGGCTTTTTCACTAATAAATATAATGCTTTCTGCTCCCATTCTCGATTTAGAAATAGATTCTCCCTTTCTTTCATTAGCTCACCTTCAAGCACTTAAGTACTAAGTTCCCTCCAGAATGGTTAGCCTTAAACTTTCATTCTTCCAGAATTTCCTTCTCCAGTCCTCTGGTCACATCAGCTTCTGCAAGATGGTCTGAAGATCTCCTTAAAAGCTGCCCCCATTCTTCTCTAGGTCTTTTCTCCAGAAAAATTGAGATCATCAAATATAATCTTTAAATTAAACAAGAATGATTAAGGGCAGGTTTAAATTCTGCCAGAATTTTTGTCTTTCTTCTGCTCTCAAATGACATAATCCTTGCATTAAAAAAAAAAACTAACATTAAAGTTAGTAAAAAACAACTAGGTTGCCTTCAGTTATTTCTAATAAATTCTGTCCTTATAACCTCAATCTTGAAGACTTATCAACTTACATAGTTGGGAGATTAAAAGCATTTTGCTTTTAAACACCAGAATAAATCCTAAAAATGATCAATGGTAATGACACATTAGATTTTTTAACTAAGAAGGACAAGTTGAATCTGGTTTTATCCCCTGGCTGCACATTAGAGTCACCTAGGTGCCTTGACTCCTCTCAGTATGACTCAAGTTTAATTAGTCCTGAGGGAGATATGGGCAACCATATTTTTTAAAAAATCTCTATGGACATATCATTCATGTAAAATTCACACACATAAAGTGTAAAATTTGATGATATTTAGTATATTCACAGAGTTATTGTACCCACATTTTTAATGCTTCCCACATGCAGACAGGTGGGTTGAGAACAACTGAGTTAAAGCAAATTGTTAGACTTTGAGAAAACCTAATAATCAGCAGAACTATATGTTTAAAATTATTAAAAATTCAAAATTACATAAATTAAGAAAATTAATAGCGTTTAGTTTTATGTTTACAGTAAAATTGAGTGGCATGTACAGATGTAAAATTACATTTTACCTATTAAATTCTCTAATATAATTCAAGTGGTACTCCAAGTCTGTGAGAAAACAGAAAAGACTTTAATAATCTCAGAAAAAAATTCACAAAATGGTTACTCTCCTTGTAAAGAATTACTTTGCATTCATTTGAAATACAAAGTAAAACCAGAATAAGATTTTCTCTCTTTCTTTCTCTCTTTTAAAAAAAAATCTATTTAGCAACTTATTGATCAACTCCCTGGCTCTCCTTTATTGGAGAAATAAAGCATTCAAACAAAATTTCAGTGATAAGTAACTGAAAATATCCAATCTAATCCCTATGCATTCTTTTCTACCTTTGATATAAAAGATTGAGAAGTATTGCAGATATATATTTTACAATGGTGTTGTCATTTGCTTTGAAAGAAATGTGATCATTCTCAAGTAAATTTGGTTTACAGAAAACATTTATAATCAGAAGAGTTTGATGTGAAATATTTAGTATAGAAAGTTACCTAAACTGCAATAAAGGAAAAAGGTGATTACACTGGTAGTTTCTGAATCATATTAAAGTAAATGGAAGTTTGTCCAACCATTTAATGAATTTAGACTGCGTTGCCAACTAGAAACAGCCTTGCATCACTGCCACCCCCATAGACATGTCTCTGGACTGTCCAATAGCCCTACATCCCCATTAAGAGTCTGAGAAACAATCCCACAAGCCACCCCTCATGAGCACTCAACTCCTGGCCAGCTGAGCAGCCAGGAGCTCATATCCTGGGCCTAAGATACAGCCTTATGGCCTGCCTCTGGCAGGTAGGCACATCCCCAGGCTGGCCAAGTAGCCACGTACCTATTTTCCAGACTTGAGAAACAGCCCTGTAGGCCACCCTCAGCAGACATACCCCTGCCCCCCAGGTCAGCCAAATAACCTTTTGCCCATTCCCCAGGACTGAGACATAGCCCTCTGGGTCTTCCCTTACAACATATCTCTAGGCTAACTTGGCAGCCATGCAGCTTTGTCCCAGGCCTAAGACACAGCCCCACTGGGAGCCCTTCACTAGCATACACCAAGCTCAGCCAAGCATCCTTGTGCCCATGTCCCAAGCCAGAGAAACAGTCTTGTGGGCCACTCCTGAAAGACATATCCCCAGGCTGGCTGAGGAGCTGTATGCCTACATCCTGGGCCTGAGAAACAGTCCCACAGCCTGCTCCTGGCAGACATGCCCCAGGCTGGCTGAGCAAATGTGTGCCTGTGCTCCTGGCCAGAATAACAGCCTCATGGTCCCAACCCCAGTGAGACAGACCCCAAGTTGGCCAAACCATGTGCACACATGTGCCCCCAACTTGAGAAATAGCCTGGTGAGCCCACATCCAGCAACAGTATACAACCTCTGCCACAAATTCTCTCGGATAAGCCACTGAGAAACTTGCAACCACCACTAGTATGTATCACAACTGAGGAAACTATATGAAGACTCCACTGTTGTGTCCACCTAGAACCAAGGTCGATGTACCCCACCAAACTGATAACCATAAGACACATTAATATGAACAAGACTTCTTTACAAAACCTACTTCATAAAATTGGTAGAGACGATTTTTCCACCTGATGTGAAGAAACAAATGTAGGGACACATCAAACAAGAAAAAGCAAGGAAACATGTCACTTTGAAAGGAAACATTAATTCTCCAGGGACAGACCTTAATCATAAGGAAACATATAACATTGAATTGAAAAAGAATTGAAAATAACAATCTTAAGAATACTCAGTGAGATACAAGAGAGTACAGGTAGAAAATTCAATGAAATCAGGAAAATGATTCATGGTTTCAATAAGTTTAATTAAGAGACAGCTATCATTAAAAGAACCAAATAGAAATCCTATAGCTGAAGTATTCAATGAATGAAATAAAGACTACAACTGAGAGATTAAACAATACACTAGACCAATCAGAGGAAAGAATTTCTGAACTTGAAGACAGGTATTTCAAAATAACACAAGCAGACAAAAATTTAAAAGAAAAAAGAATAAAAAAGAATGAAGAAACCCTACAGGATTTATGGGACATCACTGGGTAAACAAATATTTGAATAATGAATGCTCCAGAAGGAGAAGAGAAGGAAAGGTGAAGAAAAACACATTTAATGAAATTATAGCAGAAAATTTCCCAGGTTTTGGTAAAGAGATGGACATCCAGGTCCATAAAGCTCAAAGAACCCCAAATGGATCCAACCCAAACGAGTCCTCTCTGAGGCATACGAGAGTCAAATTATCAAAAATCAAAGACAAAGAAAGAATTCTAAATTGCGGAGGGGAAAAGAGTCAAGTCATATATAAAGGAATCCTTATCAGATTAACAGTGGATTTCTCAGCATAAGCCTTAGAGGCCAGGAGAGATTGTTATAATACATTCTAAGTATATAAGGGAAAAGCCTGTCATTAAGAATATTATTACACCAGGCAAAGCTATCCTTTAGAAATGATAGATAAGTAACATTTTCTACACATGTGCAAAAACTAAGGGAATGCATTACTACTGGACCAGCCTTACAAGAAATGCTCAAAGGAATCTTATATATGAAAGTTAAAAGACAGTAACCACTAAAGTGAAAACATAAAAAACTATAAAACTCACTGATAGAGCTGATACACAAAGGAAAAGAAAAGAATCAAACCTTATCACTATGGAAAACTATCAACTATAAAAATAAACACTAGGAGAGGAAGTAAGGAACAAAGGATATACAAAAAGGAAAAAAACAAAACAAAACAGAAAACAATCAATAAAATGGCTGGGTGTGGTGGCTCACACCTGTAATCCCAGAAATTTGGGAGGCCGAGGCGGGCAGATCACCTGAGGTCGGGTGTCCAAGACCAGCCTGGCTAACATGGTGAAACCCCATCTCTACTAACAATACAAAAATTAACTGGGCATTGTGGTGGGCACCTGTAATCTCAGCTACTCAAGAGGCTGAGGCAGGAGAATTGCTTGAACCTGGGAGACAGAGGTTGCAGTGAGCTGAGATCGTGCCACTGTACTCTAGCCTGGGTAACAGAGCAAGACTCTGTCTCAAAAACAAACAAACAAACAGACAAAAATCAATAAAATGACAAGAATCAGTCTTCACTTATCAATAATAACATTGAGTATTAATGAATTAAATTTCATATTTAAAAGACATAGACTAGCAGAATGGATATTTTTTAAAGACCCAACTATATGCTGCCTATAAGAAATCCATCCCATCTCTAAAGACACACAGACTGAAAGTAAAGAAATGGAAAAGATATTTCATGAAAATGGAAGCAAAAAATGAGCAAGAGTAGCTATAATTATATTAGACAAGAAAGACTTCAAATCAAAAGCTCCAGAAAAGAGACAAAGAATGATATAATAAAAAAGTGATTAATTCAGCAAGAGAATATAATTGTGAATACATGTGCACCCAACCCTGGAGTACCCACATAAATATAGCAAATATCATTAGATCTAAGGGGAGAAATAGATCCCAATACAGCAATAGCTGGAGACTTCAACACCCCACTCTCAACACTGGACAGATAATCTAGAATGAAAATCCACATAAAAACATAGAATTTAAGCAGCACAATAGACTAAATAGATATTTACAAAACATATTAGCTAACAGCTGCAGAATACACATACATTTCATCAGCATATGGAACACTCTCCAGGATTGACTGTATGTCAGGAAACAAAAAAAGTCTAAAAAAATTTTTAAAAATAGAAATCTTATGAAGTATCTTACCTGACCACAATGAATAAAACTACACATTAATAACAAAAAGAACATTCAAAACTATACAAATACGTAGAAATTAACCAACATGCTCTTGAACAACCAACAAGTGAAGGAAGGAATTATTAATAAATTGAACAACCAATGAGTGAAGGAAGGAATTATGAATAAAATTTAAAACTTTTTTGAAACAAATGAAAATATTGATAGAAACACAATATATCAAAACCTATGGGACACAACAAAAGCAGTATTAAGATGTAAATTTATAGTAATAAATGCCTACATTAGAAAACTAGATTTCAAAGAAACACCTAACAATGCACCTCAAGGAACTGGAAAAGCAAGAATAAACTAAATCCCAATTAGTAGAAGGAAACAATAATAAAGATTGGAGCAGACATAAAAAAAATTGAGACCAAAAAGCACAAAAGATCAACAAAACAAAAAGTCAGTGTTTTGAAAAGATAAAATGGACAAACCATTAGCTATACTGGGAAAAAAGAAGACTTAAGCAAATAAAATCAGAAAATAAAAAGGAGACAGTACAAGAGATGCTACAGAAATACAAATGATAATTAGAGACCGCTATAAATACCTATACACTAATAAATTTGAAAACCTGGGAAAATAGATAAATTCCTGGACTCATTGAATCTACAAAGATTGAACTAAAAAGGAATAGGAAACTGGAACAGATCAATAACAAATAACAAGATTGAATCAGTATAAAAATTCTTTCATCAACCAGAAGTCCAAGATTAGATGGCTTTACTGCTGAATCCTACTAAACCTTTAAGAAGAATGAATACAAATTATTCTCAAAGTGTTCCACACAATTAAAGGAGAGGGAATTTTTCTGAACTCATTCTATGAAGCCAGCATAACTCTGATACTAAAACCAGAGAAGGACACAACAACAACAACAACAACAACAACAACAACAAAACTACTAGCCAATATCCCTCATGAACATACAGATTAAAATTCTCAGTAAATACTAGCAAACTAAATTCAACAGTACATCAAAAAGATAATATATCATGATCAAGTAGAATTTACACTAGGGATGCAAGGATTCGACTTAGGTAAATCAATAAACATAATGTATCACATCAATAGAAAGAAAGACAGAAACCATGTACTTATCTCAATAGACTTGGAAAAAGTATTTGATAAATTTAGCATCCCTTCATGATAAAAACTTTTAACAAACTATACATATAAGGAACAAACCTCAGCAAAATAAAGGTCATATGTGACAAACCCACAGCCAACATTATACTGAGTGGGGAACAGTTGAAAGATTTTCCTCTAAAACATGAAACAGGACAAGGATGCCCACTCTTGCTTAACATAGTAGTAAAAGTCCTAGCCAGGGTACATAGCAAGAAAAAGAAAAGGCAACCAAATTGGAAAGAAAAAAGTCAAATTCCCTGTGTTTGCAGATGACATAATTTTATATACAGAAAAACCTGAAGGCTTTATCAAAACTTTTGGAACTGATCGATGAATTCAGTACAGTTGCAAGATATAAAATTAACACATAAAAATTAGTAGTGTGTCTATACACAAATAACAAACTAGCTGAAAAAAACTCAAGAAGGCAATATCATTTACAATAGCTACAAAAAAAAATACTCAGGAATAAATTTATCCAAGACTCCTGCCAAAAAACAAAACAAAACAAAACAACTACAAAACACTGATGAAAGAAATTAAAGAGGATACAAAAAAATGGAAATATGCTCATGCTTATGAATTGAAATAATTAATATTGTTAAAATTACAGTACTACTCAAAGCAAACTACAGATTCAATGCTATCCTTACCAAAACACCAATGACATTCTTCACTAGAAAACTAGAAGATTTCAAAGAAACAACCTAACGATGCACCTCAAGGAACTGGAAAAGCAAGAATAAACTAAATCCCAAATTAGTAGAAGGAAACAATAATAAAGATTGGAGCAGAAATAAAAAAAATTGAGACCAAAAAGCACAAAAGATCAACAAAACAAAGAAATAGAAGAAAAATTCTAAAATTTGTATGCAAGCACAAAAGACCCCAAACAGTCAAAATAATTCTGAGCAAAAAGAATAAAACTGGAGGCATCACACTATCAGACCTCAAAATAAATGACAAAGTTGTAGCACGCAAAACAGTGTGGTACTGGCACAAAAGTAGACACACAGATCAATAGAAGAGAATAGAGAACCCAGAAATTAATACACCTGTCTACGGCCAACTTATTTTGACAAAGATGCCAAGAACACTCACTAGGGACAGGACGGTCTCTTCAACAAATGATGCTGCAAAAACTGGATATTCAATTGCAGAAGAATGAAACTAGACCCCCTACCTCTCACTCTGTAAAAAAATCAACTTACCCACACACAAAAAAAAAAGAAAGGAAAAAAATCAACTCAAAATGCATCAAAAACCTAAATGTAACACCCCAAAGTATAAAATGATTAGAAGAAAACAGGGGAAATGCTGTAGGACATTGGTCTGGGAAAAGTCTTTTTTTTTTAAATACTTGCATCCCCATGTTTATTGCAGTGTTATTCACAACAGTCATGATACAGAATCAACCAAGCTGTTCATTAACAGATGAATGAATTTTAAAATGTGGTATATATACACAATGGAATACTATTCAGTCATCAAAACATGAAATTCCATCATCTGCAGCAACATAGATGTAACTGAAGATCATTATGTTAAGTGAAATAGGCCAGGCATAGAAGGATAAATATTATATGTCCTCATTCATATGTGGGAGCTTAAAAGTTGATCTCATGGAGGTAGAGAGTAAAAGTTATAGTTATAAAAAGGGTGTTTCAGGGGCAGAAGGAGGAGAAAGCTTTGTTAATGAGAACAAGCATACAATTAGGTACAAGGAATAAGTTTCAGTGTTAGCTAGCACAGAGGGTGACTATAGTTAACAATAATTTATTGTATATTTCAAAACAGCTAAGAGAGAAGATCTGAAATATTCCTTTACTTATTTATTTTATTTATTTTACTTTAGGTACACACTATATCTGGCATTTCTCCCCATGTTATCCCTCCCCACCCTCCTCTCCCTCCCTGCCCCCTGCTGTCTCTCCCCTACCCCTGCCAACTGCTCCCAGTGTGTGATGCTCTTCTTCCTGAGTCCACGTGTTCTCATTGTTCACAGCCACCTATGAGTGAGAACATGCAGTGTTTGGCTTTCTGTTCTTGTGTCAGTTTGCTGAGAATGATGGTTTCCAGATTCATCCAAGTCCCTACAAAGGACATGAACGCATCGTTTTTTATGGCTGCATAGTATTCCATGGTGTATATGTACCACATTTTCTTTGTCCGGTCTATCATTGATGGGCATTTGGGTTGGTTCCAGGTCTTTGCTATTGTACACAGGACCACAATGAACATACGTGTGCATGTGTCTTTATAGTAGCACGATTTATAGTTCTTTGGGTATATACCCAGTAATGGGATCGCTGGGTCAAATGGAATTTCTATTTCAAGATCCTTGAGAAATGGCCACACTGTCTTCCACAATGGTTGAACTTTACACTCCCACCAACTGTGTAAGAGTGTTCCTATTTCTCTACATCCTCTCCTGCATCTGTTGTCTCCAGATTTTTTAATGATCGCCATTCTAACTGGCATGAGATGGTATCTCAATGTGGTTTCGATTTGCATTTATCTAATGACCAGTGATGATGAGCATTTCACGAACAATAAAAGCAAAAATAAATATATGGGATTATATCAAGATAAAAAGCTTCTTTACAGCAAAATAAACAATCAACAGAGTGAAAAGACAACCTACAGAATGGGAGAAAATATTTGCAAACTACTCATCCAACAGAGGATCAATAGTCATAACACATAAGGAACTCAAACATCTCAACAACAAAAAAATCTACTTGATTCAACATGGGCAAATGATTGTACAGACACTCCTCAATAGAAGACATACAAATGGCCAATAAATATATGAAAAAAAAATACTCAGCATCACTAATCATCAGAAAAATGCAAGTCAAAACCACAATAATTTCATCCCAATTAGATGGATATTATCAAAAAAGCAAAATAAATAAATAAATATATGCTGGCAAGGATGTGGAAAAAAAGGAGTTCTTATACACTGTTTGTGGGAATGTAAATTAATGCAGCTACCATGAAAAACAATTTGGAGGTCCCTCAAAAAAATTGCAAATAGTACTTACATGCAACTGGTCTTCAACAAAGCATACAAAAACATAAATTGGGGAAAGGACACCCTATTCAACAAATGGTGCTGGGAAAACTTGCAAGCCATATGTAGAAGAATGAAACTGGATCCCCACCTCTCACCTTATGCAAAAATCAACACAAGATGGATCAAAGACTTAAATCTAAGATGTGAAACTGTAAGAATTCTAGAAGATATCATTGCAAAAACTCTTCTGGACACTGGCGTAGGCAAAGAATGCATGACCAACACCCTATAAGCAAATGCAACAGAAACAAAAATAAATAAATGGGACCTAACTAAACTTAAAAGCTTCTGCACAGCAAAAGAAATAATTAGCAGAGTAAACAGATAACCCACAGAGTAGGAGAAAATATTCACAAATCTTGATCTGACAAAAGACTAGTATTATTCAGAATCTACAAGGAACTGAAACAAATCAACAAGAAAAAAAAACAAATAATCTCATCAAAAAGTGGGGAAATGACATGAATAGATATTTCTCAAAAGAAGATGTATTTCCAACAAACATATGTAAAAATACTCAACATCACTCATCAGGGAAATGCAAATTAAAACCACAGTGAAATACTACCTTATTCTTGCAAGAATGGCCAGATGTTGGCATGGATGTGGTGAAAAGGGAACACTTTTACACTGCTGGTGAGAATGTAAATTAGTACAACCACTGTGGAAAATAGTATAGATATTCCTTAAAGAACTAAAAGATCTACCATTTAATCCAGCAATCACACTACTGGGTGTCTACCCAAAGGAAAAGAAGTCATTATATGAAAAAGACACATGACACGTATGTTTATAGCAGCACAATTCACAATTGCAAAGATATGGAACAAGCCTCGGTGCCCATTGACCAAGAAGTAGATAAGGAAAATGTGGTATATATCCACCATGGAATACTACTCAGCCATAAAAAGGAATGAAATAATGTCTTTTGCAGCAACTTGGAGGGAGCTGGAGGCCATTATTCTAAGTGAAGTACTGAATGTTCTCACTTTTAAGTGGAGGCTATGCTATGAGGATACAAAAACATACAGAGTGATGCAATGGAGTTGGGGACTCAGAGATATACATTGAGGGGGGCAGGATAAAAGAGTACATACTGAGTACACTGTACACTGCTCAGGTGATGGGTGCACTAAAGTCTCAGAATTCATCACTAAAGAACTCGCCCATGTAACCAAAACCACCTATACTCCAAAATCTGTTGGAAAAAAAAAATAACTACAAGTAGAACTTCCATACAATCCAGGCATCCCACTACTGGGAATTTATCCAAAGGAAAAGAAATCATTATATCAAAAAGACATCTGCACTCTAATGTTTTTGCAGTATTATTTACAGTATCCAAAGTATGGAAATCAACCTAGGTATCCAATAACAGATGAAAAGATAAAGAAAATGTGGTATATATACACAATTGAATACTATTCATCCACAAAAAGAATGAAATCCTGTCATTTGTGGCCACAGGGATGAAATGGGAGGACATTTTGCTAAGTAAAATAAGTCAGCAACAGAAGGTTAAACACCAAATATTCTCACTCATATGTGGAAGCTAAAAAAATGTTGATCTTATAGAAGTAAAAAGTGAAATAGAGCTAGGAAGTATAAGGGAAAAAGAAGGATAAGAAAAGATTTGTTAAAGGACACAAAATTACAGTTAGATATGAGGAATAAATTCTAGTGTTCTATACTACTGTAGGGTGACCATAGTTAGCAAAAATATATTATATAGTTTCAAAAGTCAGAAGGAGGATATTGAATGTTTCCAATACAAAGAAATGATAAATGTTTGAGATAATAGATATGCTAATTACCCTGATCTGATCGCTATGCATTACATGTATCAAAACATCACTATGTATCCCACAAAATATGTACAATTATTTGTTAATTTTAAAAAACGTTATTGAGTCTCCTCTACAAATTGTCACTGTAATTTTAGGGAAGATATTATATCTAATTTTAATTTCTGCACCAAAATAATTGGGAGAATTAATAGTATCTTCTTCTTAAGGCAGTTGTAAGGATTAAATGGGGCATAATATACTTATAAGTCAAGCACTTAGCTCAAGGTATGATGCCTAATAAATATTCAATTAACGTAAACTACGATGATGGTAATAATGATATGATGTAACGGTGCAGCATTGTTGAATGCTCACTAGAGGTGGAGATTCAAGAGGCTGATGGATGGATAATAGAATCCCCAAATATGTTTTGGGGATCTGAAGGTAGGACGCTCTATTCTTGTTTCTGAGCTAGGTTAAAAAACAATTGAGCACAGGAGAGTGCAGGGAACAACAAGCAGTTCAGTTTGACTCTAAGTCAAAGATAAAAATAATAGATAAGTTTGGACAGATAAGCAATGCTGCTAGGGATGCATTTCAGTTTTATTAATGGGCAGGGAGAAGAAAAAGGAGTCAAGAAAAGTAAGGTAGATAGTGGGTGTAGGGTGGTGCTGTGAAAAATTAGATAACATTCAGGAAATATTCACTCCCTCCACACATCCCTCCTCCCCCAGGCAATGTGGCCTTAGCCCCATGATTTGTCCTGGCCAATGTCATGTGGGCAAAATGACAGTGTGCTCATTTGAGTTAAGACTTCAGAGAACTCATGTGTATCCACTCATGCCTTTGGGAGCTTCTTACCTCCATCAAGAGAAGAACATACCTGAGGTAGCCACTGCCCCCTCCAATGTGGATCCCAGAATTAAAAACAGAGGTGAAATTAACCCGCAACCTTGAAGGAGAAACTGCCTGCTAAGCCACAGACCCATAAGTGAGAAATAAATGCATATTGACATATGCCACTGAGACTTTGTGGTTGTTTTTCACCCAGAAAAAGCTAAACAGGTACCACACACTAAGGATATACAGAAAGACAAATACATTTGAGGGGGTGGTAGTTATAATGGGATCGAACGAGAATGAGCTCATTTCTGAGCATACTTGAGGTGCACATGGACCTCAAATGGCATGAATGAAGGGCAAACCATCAGAATGTATTTGAGAATTAAAACCACGAGAGGGAATGTAGTCTAGGGGAGAGGGTTATAGATGTTTGTGATGGTGATATCTATTTGTTACATTAGTCTCTTTATCAGTTTACATTTCTCCTTTTGTTCCTCTTTGCCTCTGGTTTTCACACACACACACACACCCCTTTGCTTTTTTTGTCTGCAGTGCCTTGTAAATGCTGCTTTCCTCCCATTTCTTTGTTGCCCACCTACTCTTTTTCTCCCTGAGAATTCTCCCAGGTTAATCACACACAGTAAAGAGCTGGGAGCCTGTTCCCTGTTTTACAAATAGAACCAGACTTTAGGGGAAAATCTGGGCTTTGCAGTCATGCAGCTTTTCAGGTCTACCAACTCAAGGGCTGGGGTTCCTGAATTGGAATACAAGAGTCAGCCCTCCTAGATCTCTGTGCACTGCCCCAAAATACCGTGGGAACCTGCCACTGCATCTCCTTCTAGATTCCCCTCCAGTAAAGGCTTTTTGAGGTTGATGTGTGTTTAAGTCATCCCACTCTTACTTGCTCGATACCCACTTTCCTGCTTTGCCTCCTACCTTACCGCCAACTCTATTTTAATCTTCTTTGCTAGATTTTAATTATTCCCCTGATTTTTGAACTCTAGCTTATCCCAGTGTTCAATCTTCTCAATCTCTGGACTGCTCTATATTTGCTCACTAGACGAACTCCTTCAATCACATGACTTTAAATACTTTCCATAATCTGATTCCTACAGTCTGGACCTGCTTCTTAAACGCAAGCCTCATCCATAAAGTTTCTATTTTAACATCTCCACTTGGATGGCCAGTAAACATCTCGAGGTTATGTACAAAACTTACTTCCTGATTGTCCTTGCCTAAACAAAACTGACTTCCTGATTGACTGTCTTTGCCTAAACATGTGCACAGTCTCCCCTATTTCAGGCAACTTTTTCAATTGTTTAGATTAAAAATCTTGCAATCATCAATGACTCCTCTTTTTTTTTTTTCAGGCAATCCATAAAACAAATCCTGTTTGCTCACCTTTCAAAATATGTCTGGTATACAACCCCTGCCCCTCCGACTGGCCACCGTCACTTCTTGCCTGAATTATAGTAATAACTTCTCCCTGGCTTTTCCCTTGTCTTCCAGATCCTATTTTCAACACAGTAGCAGAGTGTTTCGTTTTGAAAAAATGTCAGAATATACCACTCCTCTACTTAAAAACATGTTCTCAGTTGTGGGTTGTTTTTTTTTTTTTAACTCAGAGTAAAGCTAAAGTTACTATAATGGATCGCACACTGACTTTCTGCTCTCATGATCCCATCTCCTCTCAATTCCTGCCACACTAATTCCTTGCCTTTCTTTGGACATACTCTTGCTTAGGCAATTACATTTGATTTTCCTTCTCTCTGGATTCTTTTTTCTTCAATAACTGCATGCCTTGCTCTGTCACCTTTTTTAGTTTTTTTTTCTTTGCACAAATGTCACCTGTTGCGTCTGATTCAAATTGTTACTCTTCTCCCCTGCTCTGAAGCACTTCCTATCTTGATGACCTGTCTTAGTTTTCTTCAAAGCATTTATTATCTTTTAATATACTAGATAATTTACTTAGTTTTCTGTCTATCCCCCAACCACCCCATCTAAAATATAAACTTCAGGGGCGGAAGACTTGATAGTTTTGTTCACTAGTGTATCCACATTGCCTGGACATGGTTCTCAGGATGCACTAAAAAAGAATTGTCAAATAAATGAATGAGTGGTTTCTCTGTAGCTCCAGCCTATACTAAACTTGAGAAGTTAGGGACTTCTATTTTACTAGACAGAAAAAGGGATACCCTTACTCGCTACTCCAGACTGTGCTCTCCTTTTCTCTCCTGGGACATCTTCCGCTTTTTCTCTCTCTGCTCACTTTCCTCATCCTCCACCCTCAAATGGCTGTGATCATCACAAGAGGAATGGACTGTTGATTTAACAAGCTAGCAGGAAAGTCGTGGATATGTGGAAAGGACAGTCAAGCCCTAAGAATGAGAATGAGAGAGTCCTTGGAGTGCATGTGACAGAAAAGAGAAAATCATTAGTGTTGAGAATGGTAAATTGCATATCTGAAAAGAATGCCTCAAATATCGAATAAAAATTCATACTGGGTATTATTTCTAGAAAAGAATATGATTTCAGATATGACATTTTTCTTGTATATTATGTACCTCACCTATAAAAACTCGCCTCTTTCAGGTAGTTGCTTAAATTCTTCTACTCTAAAAATAGTGGGGAATAAAAAGACATGGAAATGAATCAGCAAAAGTCAGTTTAATAACAATGAGAACAATAAAAAAATGGGAATTTTAGAGATTTAACATATTTCTGAAGGTCTGATCATTTGGGGCAAATCATACTCAGGGCGAGATGATAGCCATTCTTCTTGGATTCTAAGGTACAAACCTGCCTAGCAGTAAAGAACTGAATTATCTGACTCCTTAGGGTAGGCTTATTATTCATTCTGGGTAACAGAGCAAGACCCATCACTAAAAATAAAATAAAACAAATTAAGAATCTTCAGAGGTTTACTTCCTTCTTGTGTCCACAGAATCAAAATGGCATCTGTTTCCAAGAGGATTCATTGACAGGAATTACAAACTACTGATTATCTGTACTGCGTTGCTATTATAATTACAAAGCTATGTATGTATGTGTACATTGCAGATTGCTGAGAATAAAAACACTTCTTGCCACTGTTTTTTTTTTTTCCACAGCAGAAGTAGTTATCATGAAATAAATGAAATGTAAGCATTAGGGCTTTCATTTGCACAGGCACCTTGAGCACTTGGAGATGGTGGGAGTTGTAGAGTTATAAGTGTGGAAGGGACACCAAATTGCAACTAGAGTAATACGAACTTTTCCTATAAACTGCCTAAAGGCATCTTAGAAGACACTGGGCTGAAATTTCAAGTATCCAGTGATTCACTGTGATTTTTTCCTCGTTCTAATTATTCACTTTCTTATCTCATTTTGTATTTATGTTTCTAAAGAGGCAACCCCTAATCCCAACAGATTATGCAAACTAAAGACTATGCCAAACCTGGATCTGCCTCTGATGGAAGGTTCATTCTTACGAATGTTGTAGATAGTCCACTCAGATTCTAAAGAATAAAAACTTATCCAGGATAATCAGAGTTCTTGTCCTTTATTTATAAACACTAGTTCATAATTACCACAAGTATTTAAATAATTATTCTGGTATAATTTATGGATTTTAACATGTTTTCAGCATCCTGATTTGGAAAAATATTAACTTTAAGAAGTATTACAATTCTACTACTGTTGGTATAACATTATACCTGCAGAAGAAAGCAGCTTATTGTTACTTGAAAAATGTGGTATGACCGAAAAGCAGTAGAAAACCAATTTCAGGATTATAGGCTTATTTATCCAGATACTGGATTCTGATATCTTTATGATTTTATCATCATCAGAAAATATTTAGAGTCGAAATATTTCAATAAAGCATTTAAAATGGTATATAATCACTATTTGTTTAAGCAGGTCAAACCGGGATTGTTATTTATTTAATTATTAGTAAAAATATTATACATAAGATCTGTAGTCCTAGTGATTTACATCATGTCTCTTAAAACAGCTTCTTGGTAGGTACTGTATGTTCCTTTAAAATTATTGCTTGCTGTAAAAGTGGGCACACACACGCCAGGGTGTGCGTTAGGCAGCTTTTACAATGCTCCCTGGGTGTGCTAGGCCTCTGAGGCATGGAGCCAAATGTGAAGCTGCCATCATTCAACAGTATAAAATGCATACTGTGGTGTGTCATCGCAATTATTCCTTTTTATGACTTTGGAAGAAAAAGCTCCACCTTCCCTTCGGTAATTTTAAACATTAACCTCCAGCTTTCAAAAGTACTCAAGATGGTTCAGCTCTGTTTTCCATGAACAAGATGTGGTTTATTAATAACTAATTCCTCCTCACATGCCAACTCTACATCTATTACAAATCTTAACTTCAAAATATACAAGAATTTGTAAGAAAAATAAATAGAAGAACTTTTCGAGAATATATATTTTCTTGTTAAACTGGCAAAATGAATCTGACAGGAGTATTTCCAAGAGTAAATATTTTTTATAAACTTGGACTTATCCTGTCATGTTTCCATGATTTATATATTAACAATATTTATTTAAAGTTTTTAAGATGAAAAAATATTTTTATAAATTGTTTGATTAATTTTAAAATGAAAACCTTACTTGCCACAAACTTAGCACTTAATAATTAAGGGATAATACATGCAAATACATGAAAACATTAATATTAGCAATCAGCAGTTGGCTTAAACTTTAAAGTTTACATCATAACACTTATTCTCAAACCTTTTTCAAGTCAAGTTACAGAAACATGTGCAACAAATTACACTTTAAGTGAGAGGTAAAACCTGGATTTGAAATTATCACATAAAGACTTGACGATCCCGCATGTTCTCACTCATAGGTGGGTGTTGAATAGTGAGAACACATGGACACAGGGAGGGGAGCATCACACACTGGGGTCTGTTGTAGGGGGTTGGGGGAGGGACAGCGGAGGGTGGGGAGGGATAACGTGGGGAGAAATGCCAGGTATGGGTGATGGGGGGATGGAGGCAGCAAACCACCTTGCCATGTATGTACCTATGCAACAATCCTGCATGATCTGCACATGTACTCCAGAAACTAAATTACAAAAAAAAAAAAAAGACTTGGTGATGTTGATGGGAATCAGGCACCAATTGTAGTGGATAAATCTAGCCACAGACACCAGAACAATTTTACAGAAATCCTGCTATTCTGTGGAGTATTGATGAAGGTAAAGCATGTTATATAAGGATGATATAACATTCTTAATAAATTCTGTCATAAGGAATATAATTGGGCAAGAAAAATTTTCTACACTATTTTCAGCTTTAAGGGCTACATTTAGTTCAATTTCCTTGTATAAGACAATCTGGTGTGTAGTTTTTTTATAATCTCTTTGATAGAATCTTTAAAAATAGTCATCTATCCTTCCCATGAACATGAATTATGAAAACAAACCTATAAATCTCATTCTTTTGTGTGATATTCCTTCCTCCTGTTGAGCAACTAAGTCAGTCTTCACCACTTGCTGAAAGGTACTCCACTATAATCTGTGCCTATCAGATTTTTCTTCTGTTCTGTAAAATAGCGGTCCTCAAGCTATTTTGCATTAGGGACCAGTTTCATGGAAGATCATTTTTCCAGGGCCAGAGATGGGGAATGAGGTAGGAGATGGTTCCTGGATGAAACTGTTCCATCTCAGATCATCAGGCATTAGATTCTCATAAGGAACACACAATCTAGATCCCTTGTGAGCACAACTCACAATAGGGCTTGCACTCTATGAGAATCTAATGCTGCTGCTGATCTGGCAGGAGGCCGAGCTCAGGTGGTAATGCCTGCTCACCCATGGCTCACCTCTTGTGCAGTCTGGCTCCGAACAGCCCACTGACCAGTACTGGTCTATGGCCCTGGGGTTTGGGTACCCCTGCCATAAAACAATACAGAGTCTATCCTTCCAAGGGTTTGAAGACACCTAACAAATATCTCTACATCCTTCCCCGATCTTCTCTTCCCTAGACATACAAATCCCTATTTACTGAATAATTTCTCATGTGACATTGTTTCTAGACTCTGTACTATATTCTTCATGTGTCTTTAAAATTATTTCCTTGTTAAAGTGGAGCAGTCAGAAATAGTCATAATTCTGCATAGCACAATGAAGTTTTACTTTTGTTGACTTTGTTGACCTAAATAATACGCTATTAATGTAGTCAACATTTACATTGGCTTTCTTAAGATACCAGTTACAGTGTTGACTTAAATTGACCTTTCTGTAAGATAAAATGATCAGGGCATTTTTAAGAAACATTTTGTATTGTTAAGTTAGGTTTTCTTTATCTTATTAATGTGTAATTGATTATTTCAAACTCCATTGTAAGACTGCATTTAACCCTATTTTGTTGCATCTATTTATTTCATCCCTTTATTGCAGCCTATGAAATTTTTGATTTAGTTAACAACTGATTAGCCAGACCACATAGATTTATGTCGATTGCAAATGTGATAAGCCTGTCTTTCATGTGATCAGATGTGTGCATGTATAGAACACGGACTATAGAAACTAACTTGCCTTTTAATTTTGTGTGGCCACTTACTGTCTATGACTTTTGAGAAATCATTTAACCTCTTTGAACTTTCATAAAGTGGAAAAGTAATGTTTACTTTATGAAGTTGTAGTGAGATTTAGATGAGATGTTATATGTAAAGCGCTTAGGACAGCGTTTGGTTTATAAAACTTGTAGCAAAACATCTGACATCCATTGTTTCTTTGCCGACAATTGCTTCTTCCATTTGGAGGTGGAGGGAAACTTGAACTCATCACTGTATCTCCCCGAACGCCACCACCAGAAACCTGTGTTTCAAATAGGAGTCACCATCACATCTCCTCCTCTGGCTTTAACTATTGGTTTAAGAGTAAGCAGCTGACCCAAATTGGACCAATTGTGACAGTGAACTATCTTCAAACAATGATTTATCTCAGAGATGGGCACATAACAGAAGCTTGGCCAAATCTGGATTTTTCTCCACTTTAGAAAAATAGCGTAGTAAGTGTTGCTTGGAGTCCTCTTTTCTTCCAGAAAGAAGCATTCATGAATATGAGCTTTAAAGTCGTTTGTGGCCATGCCCCACTTAAGAGTTAGTCTCAGAGAGTGAAGCCAATGTGTGAAAAGATGCAACGACCAAAATGAAAAGAGAGTCATTACGACATTCAGATCCTCAGTTCCAGATGTTCCTGCCCTTTACAGTTTGCCTCCATAGGCCAGCAATTTCCCTTTTTGCCTAAGCTATTTGAGTTTAACTTTTATCTCTTACAGTTGAATCAGTCTTACTACAAATATCAGTAGAGTAAGATAGTCATATTCTTGGGCTAATCTAGGGCCTTGTGGTGGACTAAATGTCAGTAGAAATCTGCCTTCATGGATAAATTTGCCTTCACTTCTCTTCAGACTTATTTTTATTGAGTTGCACTTTAATGACGAGCTCTTATATTTAATCAAGTGTCGAAAGCAATTTACACCTTTCAAAGCTGGATAAAGCATTCACAATACTGAGACAGCTGAGGACACTGTATGCTCCATCCCTTAACGCCCCCAGTATAAAGCTTCACATGAGAAATCTTTTTCTAAAATGTAGACTAGAGCTTTGCTTCCCTTAAAAGAAACTGCCATATTTTCTACTTATGGAAAAAGAGAGTCATGCTAATAAAATCATATTAATTAAAGTGAGACAAAGAAGGTCATTTTAGGAGACATTATAATATAGTGGAAGAACATTGATTTGGAGACAGAAGAACTGAATTTGAGTTCATACTACACCCTTCATAGCTGGATGGTCTCTGATAAATTACTTGTTCTCTCTAGACCTCACTTTTCTCTTTTGTAAAAATAGAAATAATAATATTAGCCTTAACTAGATTATAACATTATTGTAAAAATTAAATAGGATTGTGATGTAAAAATATTTTGTAAACTCTAAGGCATTGTATCTACTTCAGTTATATTGTCTCACAAAATCAAGTAGAATTTTCTCTTATATACAGGATGATTTCTTTGAGGAGGAAATCTTTTTTTTTTCCACAAAAAGTTTATAACGCTTAAAAATAATGTTATCCTATTTTCATCTTCAAATAACTTAATTAAATTCTTCTTATCAGAACCGTAAGTCATAGTTCCATTTTACATTGGAAGCAAATAAACGTTTAAGGCAAGGAACGGACAAGGATGTTAAGGACTATAGAGGAAAATAATGCCGTATGCAAGTGAAAACCTGAACTCTGGGCTGCGCAGTCTTTACTGCAAGGCAAAAACCACACCACTGCCTTGACAACTCACTCTCCTTTTCCCTGCTGTTTCTCAAAATCTCTACTTTCAATCCACACTAAGATGTAAGGACTGAAATAAAGAAAAGGAAGTCAAACCTGTTGTTCAATGAAGATCAATGTTAAGAGTGAGAGATATTAATTGGAAACAACATCATTGATTTAGACCCTGAGGCATATTCATGTGCATGCATCTACTGCTATCTGTAGGATAGTGTGGATGCAGAATTTAGTTTCTTCTTCCTTATCTGTGTGTTGCTCAGTTTTTGTGCCAGCGTTGTTCAAACGTTGCTAAAACAGCACAAAAGCTCACAGAGGTGTCAAACAGCAGGGATGAGGGACTGAATTTTCCCTCCTCCGTGAAGGATTCAATTAAAGAACAAAGAAAACTTGGATTTTAAGATCACCAGTCCAAGTTGCTCCAGAATTCTTGTATATACTTCAAATTCTATCTCCTTATATATTTCTTCTTTATTCCAATAAAATGTGATGAATATGGTGTTTTTGTGCTTTCAAGAGCACAATTATAATAGCATGTAGTTATTGCTTACATGTTGTAACCATGTGTGCTTCTGTTTAATCCTGCCCTTATGGGAACAATTCTAAGATTAAACAACCAGTATCAGGAAAATTTTAAAGACAGCCCTCCAGTGCTTAACCATCATTTCAATCTCCTTAACATTAAGTGTTCTATGATTTTTTCTCTTTCTTTCTAATACTCATTTCATCTATGTTCAGGCACCAAGAGAGCTAAGAAGGAAGGGAGAGTAGGAACAAAGCACACCCTCTGTCAAGAGCTCTTTCATTGTGGGTTAGATTAGGAATGACTTCTTATGTAAAGTGCACACTGTAAACTAATCTTTGTTTCTGCAATTTAGATAAGATTATTTCAATACACGTCAGTTTCGATATTGGATTTTCTCTCTTTCTCGTACTGATGTTCTTTCTGGCCAATGATCTATGTGACTGTCATTTGACATAAAGTAACCATATCTGAATTACATCTTGTGCTTTCATGCCAGGAGGAAAACATTATTTGTGTTTATATCAGGAGGTGAACTTTAAAGGTGGGTCTGTTGACTTTTCTGAACATCAACAAACCGAGTACAGCAATATTCTTTGAGTTGGTTAATAAAATTCTAACAACACATGTGATGTGTGCAAGCTATCTTTAAAGACATATATGTGAGTTAATTTCATATTAATTTCATTTTTTCTTAAATTATGTTAACTTTAAACAATATAATTTACTGGACTGTTATTATACGTCAATGTAGTGTAACTCAGTATGTAAGTAGCTACAAAGATAAATTCCATTTCAATTTAAAGGAAATATCAAGAATAATGTCTCTTTACTTATGTAAAGATTACTTCATCTACTATTCATTTCATCACATATAATGTACCTGTAAAAGAAAGCATGCATATCATTAAGCACATATTTATAAAAATTAAGCTAAAATAAAAATTTTAAACAAAAGACTAGTAACAAAGACAGGTTTTGCTTGTGACCTCAACTGGGCAATGAAACCCAATAAAAAATACTACCTATTAATAGAACTAAATGTCTACTATAGATTTCAGGAGTGAATCACTTTGATTCTTTGTAGGTTTTAATTATGCAGACAAAAATGACTAGAATGTAGTAAGCGTTCATTAAAACTCAACTCTTAAGATTAAAGATGGAGGCTACTAATATTCCTAGGCAGAAGATCTGATTCTAAAAGACATGTAAAATGTAGGTGAAATATGAATGAAACTGAAAACAGAGTATCCCTTGAGTTGTAAACAACGTACAATTTAGAGTTTAAAATGATATGCTACAATAGTTGCTTATACTTTCTCTAATACTGTATTGTATGGATGGAGTATCTGGGAATGCATGCAATTCTTTTTATCTACTGTAACAGAAAATTGTAGACATTAGAAAATTAGATTTTCATTTAAAGATCTTCTAAAAATTTTCTGTTTTAAAAGTTAAAATTAGATGATGACTTGATTCATTAAAAGAAGCTTTAGGAGAATAAAATTGAATTTCATTAGGGAAATAAAAATAAGTTAATTTAAGAATTTACTTGTTTTCTCAATCACATCTCAGTCTTTCAGAGATCATCATTATCCCCTTTTCCCTCAAATTACAAATCTAAAAAACTGAGCAAAGAGACAAAAAAGCTTTTCACATTCTTGTTCTCCTATATACCCTGGTTTTCAATTTTTGTCCAGATCTAAATTTTTTTAAAATGGTCTCTATCCTTTAACTCCCTTTAACACCTCTAACTCACTTCTCAACTCAATGTAATTTCACTTCCACCCTATCACTGCACTAAAGTTCACTGTAAGGACAAGTGACTCTCCTAAGTGACAGAGCTAATGGGCACTGTTTAATCCTTAAGCGCTGACCTCCTGACTGCTGTCGCAACTCTTTCTTTGTAGGTTTTCATTCCACCAACACCTTTTCCTTAATTTTCTTCATTCTCTGTGGCAACTTTTTCTCATTCCTCTGTCAGTCTTCTCACGTAATTCATTTTACTTGGGTAATCCTATTTACATCAGTGACTTTACAATTCACATGCTGATGATTCTCACTTCCATAACTCCAAACTAACCTTTCTCCTGAGCTTCAGGCCTGTATTTCATAAAACTCTTTAGATTTCTTCATGTGGATATTATAGACTTCTCAAACTTAACTCATCTAGATTCATTATTTCTCCAGCGCTCCCTTCAATGCCTTCTTTACTTTTATCCCTGTACAATAGTAATGGTTTGCATCTTTACAATGTTCTAAACTAGAAAAGTGTGAGAGATCTTCAATTCTTTTCTCTCCCTCAAACTTAATATTCATTAGATCATTAAAAACCCTATTAATTTTATTACAAATATAGAGTCTTTGTCTAGCCTCATTGTCAATGCCACAGCCTGTACTGTTATTTATTTATTTGTTGCAGAAAAAATTGCTATAGCTACTGACTTGGTCTGTTTCCTGAATTATTTCATGTTCCTATCTCCACACTAAGGACACAGCTATTTTCTAGAAAAACAAAAGGCGGGTTGGGCACGGTGGCTCACACCTGTAATTCCAACACTTTGGGAGCCCGAGGCAAGCAGATCACCAGAGGCCAAGAGTTTGAGACCAGCCTAGCCACATGGTGAAAACCCGTCTCTACTAAAATACAAAGATTAGTCAGGCATCGTGGCACGCACCTGTAGTCCCAGCTACTCGGGGCGCTGAGACATGAGAATCACTGCTTGAACCTGGGAAGCAGAGGTTGCAGTGAGCCCAGATTGCGCCACTGCACTCCAGCCTAGGCGATAAAGTTAAACTGTCTCAAAAAAGAAAAAAAATAAAGGTGGACAGACCTCAGTTTCAGACACCATGCCATCAAGCAAGCGTAAACCATTGTTGATATCCTCTTGCCTGCAGGAGGACATTCGGTGCCTTTGCTTGTCACATAAATACTGTACAATCAATCAGATCCCCACCTATTTCTCCAGCTTCATTTTCCATCTCTCCTCCTTTCCACCCTATTATTTTACCATCCCAAAATATCTTCCATTCTCTAAATGACCACGAGCAGCTCTAGATTTATATTCGTCATAAATTGCAACCCCAGAGAAAAGAAGGTCCCTCTTTCTCATTTCCCCAGCAGGACCCTGGGGAGGTTCTGAGTGGCTCTGCTTGGGTGACCTGACTGTTGAACCAATCTCTGTAGCCAAGAAAATGCACTACTCTGATTAAATAGACTGGGTCATGTGTCCACCTTTGTGGGGAAAATTCTGCTCCACCTAAGTTTCATAGATTAGCTCCCCCATAATAAAGAGGAGTCCTGTTACCAGAAGCAGGGGAAGACAATGGTTGAAAAGAAACTGCCACAAAGAAAGGGAAAGGATAGGGAGGCCCCAACATGTGCTTTCAGGAAGCACATGATAGTTTCTTAGCATGACACCTCCATTCGCCTCTCCACCTCATGTAGGTGGACATTCAACTAAGAATAGGGAGCAAATTCCAATCTTAACACATGGTTTTCTTTATCAAAATTAGCATCTCTACCTAAGGAATACTGTGGTGACTGAGACTATATTGCATGATTCTGTCTCTATTTTCAGATGTTTTATTTCAGTCTAATTGTTCCATGCTTTAGGTGGAAATGAGTGCACTTCAGAGTCAGGTAGAATATGATCACTATCAGGTTTGAGCTTCACGATTGCTTTTCCTACTCTCCTTCAACTTTCTACCTGCTTCTTCACTATTACCTCTGATTCCAGTGCCCCAAACAACAAAATAATCAAAGGCCTAAGTCAGGTTGTATTAGATTCCGAGTCAACAAATATTAATTGAGTGCTTACCATGTGCCATATGGAAATAATCCCAAAAGTATGAATTGTGTATTACTGTTGAAACACAAATGTTGTCCAGGTAATATGCTAGCTAATAAGAAGCCAGAAAACGAAGAGTTCTGAGATATGTGTTGGCAGCTCAGAAGTGACAAAATAGATGTTCATGATATTCAGACAAATAAAACACATTCAGGCTGGGCATGGTGGCTCACATCTGTAATGCCAGCACTTTGGGAGGCTGAGGCAGGTGGATTCCTTGAGTCCAGGGGTTTGAGACAAGCCTGGACAACATGGCAAAACCCTGTCTCTACCAAAAATACAAAAAATCAGCTGGGCATTGTGGTGCATGCCTGCTATCCCAGATATTCAGGAGGCTGAGGTGGGAGAATTGCTTGAGCCAGGAGTGAATGTGGCAGTGAGTTGAGATTGTGCCACTCACTCCAGCCTGGGCAACAGAGTGAGATCCTGTCTCAAAAAAAATGTATTTTAATTAATTTAAAATCTGTGTTCCTATGAAAATACAACTTATGTACCTTGTTACGCACTACTCTTTGTACCTGCCTTTCTATTATTCTCTCCATTCCTCTTATTTATTATTTTGTCCTTCTTCCTTTTGCCTTTTTCAATGTCATGGGAACTCGAAGAGCACAGTCTACCCTAGATTTTCTTGTAATTGTCAAATCTCTCTTTCCAATTCTTTTTAGAACCTTCTTTTGAGCACCTTTTCCATTGTAGATAAATTCCTCCCATATTTTCTTAATATTTTTTGCAGACTGACTTAACTGCATTATAATTCTGCATGGAGGACACCTCTTCCATTGTATCTTCCTCAGATTGAAGCAGTTAATTTTCTCGTCTCCCATGAGCAGCAGGACCAGGAAATGTTTTTCCTTCTCTATATTCCATATTGCCTGTATCATATTATTACTGTATCATCCTTATGCAAAGACTCAAGACACCATGGTGGTTAAAACTGAAGACTCTAGAGCCAAACTTCCTAAACTTGAATCCTAACTCTGGCACTTAACTATCTGTGTAACTGCAAGCAAGTGATAAGATCTATATATCTTTAGCTGCGTGTGGTGGTGCCCATCTGTAGTCTCAGCTACTTGGAAGTCTGAGGCATGAGAATCACTTGAGCCCAGGAGCTGATGGTTGCAGAGATCGTGCCACTGCATTCCAGCCTGGGTGACAGAGTGAGACCCTGTCTCAAAAATTTTATTAAAAAAATCTGTACATCTATTTCAGTGGCTCATCCAAACACCCAGAATGTGCCTGCATCTCCTCAATTTCAGTTATCTTAATTTCCATTTACTCCTAGTACTAACCCTAAGTCTTGTCAGTTTTGTTTCTCTTCAAAAAATTTGAAATTCCAGATACTCAACACTTTATCTTTTTATACCCATTATCTGTCTTCTAACAATTAAACATCTTCTGTCCTTTGTTTTTACCATTTTCTTCTAGTCTTTAAATCCCTTCCTACTGTCTCATCCATGCCCATTCTCATGGTTGGAAACTTCTGTTCGAAAATATATATATATATATATATATATATATATATATATATTTTCTACTGGTCACATTGATCTGCTAGGAACTTTAATTTTTCACTGTATGGCTTCAGCTCATTTGCTTTTCTATTATTTAGATAGCTTCTTTGTCATTTATCTCAACAAATGTTCTAAGCTACAGCTCATCCCCTCCCCCCATGTTCTCCTCCTTTTCATGATTATCTTTACTCCTACTCCATTGAGGAAAATAATCACATAAGCTATAATCTCTCTGAACTTTCTGACCTCCTATCTGGAAATATGTCTATATTCATACCCATCTTTCTTCAATTTGTCCAATTTTATAGAAGTTCTTTTAAAAGTCAAGTCTTCACCTGTATCTTGATCTCATCCCTCCCTACCTCTGTCAGATTTGTTTCCATCAATTATCCCTTCTCTCTCTCTCTGTCCTGTAGCCTATAAATATAATTAAGTTTCTGCTATTATAAAACATTTTTATCTTATCTTGAATTTACCTCTTGATACCCCTTTCATTGTTCTTCTCCTCTCCTTACCCAAATTTTTCAGAGTAGTCTACAATTTGATTTTTAATTTCTTTTATAATCATTTACTTTTCAACTCCTTGCAAACCAGTTTCAGTCCTTACAACTCTAGATAAAAAGTTTTCACAAATTCTTACTGTCTCACTAAATGCAAAATGCAAAAAACATTTCAATCTTTTGTTCTTTTTACTGCATTTAATACTACTGAGCACCATCATTTGACACTGCTAATTATTTCTTCCTACTGCTGATTTCTGTGACACCTTATATTTACTTGATCTTTGTACCTCTCTGATCACTCCCAGCCTCTCCCATTTGCTGAGTCTTGATCTCCATAAACCTCTTTATTAATGGTATCCTACAAGCTTCCATTCTTGGGCCTTTCCTTTTTTCAGTCATTATATTCTTGCACGTGATAATATGGCTATAATTAATTCTATTTATTCCCAAATCTATATCACTAGTTCAATCCTCTCCCAAGTTTTCAGCCATATTTCTGGTGGTCAGGTGGACATTTCCATTTAGTTTTCAAAAAGGTGCTACAAATTTAATGTGTTCAAACTGAACTCACCTTTACTTGCTCTTCCACCTACACAAACTGACCTTGTACTCTCTATTTCAGGTCAAGGGAAAATCATGCTATTTTCTTTTTTAGGACGGAGAAAAACTTTTAATGAAAATATCCAATAACTTAAATTAACAAGAATTTTTACTATGACAAAGGTGGGCTTGTTGCAAATAATTCATACATTCTTTTTTAAAATTTATTGTACTTTAGGTTCTGGGGTACATGTGCAGGTCATGCAGGGTTGTTGCATAGGTGCATACACAACCAGGTGGTTTGCTGCCTCCATTCCCCCTTCATCTATATCCAGCATTTCTCCCCACGTTATCCCTTCCCACCTTCCCCACCCCCCACTATCCCTTCCCTAGCCCCCCACAACTGACCCCAGTGTGTGATGCTCCTCTCCCTGAGTCCACATGTTCTCATCGTTCAACACCCACCTATGAGTGAGAACATGCAGTTTTTGGTTTTGTGTTCTTGTGTCAGTTTGCTGAGAATGATGGTTTCCAGATTCATCCAAGTGCCTACAAAGGACATGAACTCATTGTTTTTATGGCTGCATAGTATTCCATGATGGATATGTGCCACATTTTCTTTATCCAGTCTATCATTGTTGGGCATTTGGGTTGGTTCCAGGTCTTTGCTATTGTAAGTGCCGCAATGAACAACATGTGCATGTATCTTTATAATAGAACAATTTATAATCCTTTGGGTATATATTCAGTAATGGGATTACTGGGTCAAGTAGAATTTCTGTTTCTAGATCCTTGAGGAATTGCCACACTGTCTTCCACAATGGTTGAATTAATTTACACTCCCACCAACACTGTAAAAGTGTTCCTATTTCTCCACATCCTCTCCAGCATCTGTTGTCTCCAGATTGTTTAATGATTGCCATTCTAACTGGTGTGAGATGATACCTCAATGTGGTTTTGACTTGCATTTCTCTAATGACCAGTTATGATGAGCATTTTTTCATGTTTGTTGGCCTCATAAATGTTTTCCTTTGAGAAGTGTCTGTTCATATCCTTTGCCCACTTTTGAATGGATTTGTCTTTTTTCTTGTAAATCTGTTTTAGCTCTTTGTAGATTCTGGATATTAGCCTTTTGTCAGATGGGTAGATTACAGAAATTTTTTCCCATTCTGTTGTTTGCTGATTTGCTCTAATGATTGTTTCTTTTGCTGTACAGAAGTTCTGAAGTTTAATTAGAACACATTTTTCGATCCTGGCTTTTGTTGCCATTGCTTTAGTTGTTTTAGTCATGAAGTCCTTGCCTACACCTATGTCCTGAATGGTTTTGCCTAGGTTTTCTTCTAGGGTTTTTATGGTGTTAGGTCTTATGCTTAAAACTTTAATCCATCTGGAGTTAATATTAGTGTAAGGTGTCAGGAAGGGGTCCAGTTTCTGCTTTCTGCACATTGCTAGCCAGTTTTCCCAACACCATTTATTAAACAGGGAGTCCTTTCCCCACTGCTTGTTTTTGTCAGGTTGTCAAAGATCGGATGGTTGTAGATATGTGATGTTGCTTCTGAGGCTTCTGTTCTGTTCCATTGGTCTATGTCTCTGTTTTGGTACCAGTATCATGCTGTTTTGATTACTGTAGCCTTGTAGTATAGTTTGAAGTTAGGCAGCATGATGCCTCCAGCTTTGTTCTTTTTGATTAAGATTGTCTTGGCTATGAGGGCTCTCTTTTGGTTCCGTATGAAGTTTAAAGTGTTTTTTTCCCAATTCTGTGAAGAAGGTCATTGGTAGCTTGATGGGGATGGCATTGAATCTGTAAATTGCTTTGGGCAGTATGGCCATTTTCACAATATTGATTCTTCCTAATCCTGAGCGTGGAATGTTTTCCATCTGTTTGTGTCCTCTCTTATTTCATTGAGCAGTGGTTTGTAGTTCTCCTTGAAGAGGTCCTTTACATCCCTTGTTAGTTGTATTCCTAGGTATTTTATTCTCTTTGTAGCAATTGTGAATGTCAGTTCATTCTTGATTAGGCTCTCTTTAAGTCTGCTATTGATGTATAGGAATGGTTGTGATTTCTGCACATTGATTTTGTATCCTGAGACTTTGCTGAAGTTGCTTGTCAATTTAAGGAGATTTTGGGCTGAAATGATGGGGTCTTCTAAATATACAATCATGTCATCTGCAAGTAGAGACAGTTTGACTTCTTCCTTTCCTAATTAAATACACTTTATTTCTTTTTCTTGCCTGATTGCTCTGGCTAGAACTTCCAATACTATATTGAATAGGAGCGGTGAGAGAGGGCATCCTTGTCTAGTGCCTGATTTCAAAGGGAATGCTTCCAGCTTTTGCCTGTTCAACATGATGTTGGCTGTGGGTTTGTAATAAATAGTTTTTTTTTTATTTTGTGATACTGTCTGTCAATACCTAGTTTATTGAGAGTTTTTAGCATAAAGGGCTGCTGAATTTTGTTGAAGGCCTTCTCTGCATCTAGTGAGATAATCATGTGGTTTCTGTCTTTGGTTCTGTTTATGTGATGGATTACATTTATAGACTTGCATATGTTGAACCAGCCCTTGCATCCCCGGGATGAAGCCTACCTGACCATGATGTATAAGCTTTGTGATGTGCTGTTGTGGTAGGTTTGCCAGTATCTTATTGAAGATTTTTGCATCAATGGTCATCATGGATATTGGCCTGAAGTTTTCTTTCTTAGTTGAATCTCTGCCGGGTTTTGATATCAGGATGATATTGGTCTCATAAAATGAGTTAGGGAGGATTCCCTCTTTTTGTATTGTTTGGAATAGTAATCATGCTATTTAATAAGTTATCGAATGCTGCTGATTTGAGTCATTACTTTGTAAATCTCTCCCCTTATTTCTGACCATCTCTACTTTGGCTCCAGCCTTAATATTTTTCACCTGGATTACTGTAATAGCATTCTAACTAGTTTATCTATCTCTAATTTCACCCCTTCTAAATTCATCCTAAAAATTACCAAAATGAAGTATCTTAAAATCAAATTTGAGCATTTTACTCCCTTGTTTAAAAATCTTTTAGAGAATAAGGATAAGAAATTAGTCCTACCAGATAGTAAAACACCCATAAAACTACAGTAATTAAAGAGGTATAGCAACAGCATAGGAATAGAGAGAGTAATGAGATAGAACAGAGTGCCCCTCCAAAGTTTCCCTCCCCAAAAAAGTTTTTACTTGAAATGAGGCTACAAACAAAATGCAAAAATTATGTGAAGAAATTTCCAGATAAGACAGATAATAGATGGGACTGGATGCTGCCAGCTCTTCTTAACTCTAATATAGTATTTTGATTTCAAAGTCTTGTGAAGTACCCAAATCAAGGTCTCAAAATTAAGTTTAGCAACTGAAAAGCCAGAACATTATTGTTTGACTGTTTAGTAGAGAAGCATAGCAAGTCTCATCAGCCTGTTTGCAAAGCTGTGTTTCTCATGGTGGAAGTTGATTCTTTACATCTTCAACCAAGCAAAGAAAGAATATTGCGGCTATTACTTAGCTAATCATAATACAAATCATTAGAATCCCCACAAGCATAAAAGTTCTTAAACAGTTGCACATTACAAGGGTTTCATTACAGGAGAAGCATGCTGTTTCCCTGAAGAGTTATTTACTTTGCAATTAATAAAAGTAAATCATCTCTTTCTGAAACGTTCCTTTGAGGATTAAATTTTAATTCATTTATTCTTTCATGTAGCCAATGTTTACTAAACAAATACTTATAGGCCAGGGATGTAGAGATGATAAAAGACTATTTAAAGCACAATTATTATCACCAAAAGAATCTCCAATTTGGATCATGGAGTTTCTTCTTTCTATTCCATATATAGGTTGTATACTTATTTGGCAACTTATTACATTTGACTTTCTCAAATAGAACAAAAGTATTTTAAGCTGTTAGTTTTAAAATGTTAATATTTTATTTAATTTTAACATGCTAACTTTTTGTAACTGTGATCTGGGACAATTGGAAAAATAAAATAAATGCACAGTGGGCATGCATTATTGCTATCATTGTATTCATTTTTGAAGATAAAAGACATGAAATATTAATTTAGTAACAAGTACATAGATAAAATTTTAAGAATATAAAAGCATCAGCTAGGATATTAACCTCATTTCACTTTCAATTATCTGCTTGTCCCCCCACAATTATACTTTATCCCCAGGACTATACACTTAAACCAATGAAAGAAGACAAAAATCTAGTAGAAAGGCAGTAAAACTGGGAAAGGAAGTTCTACAGCTCACTTTTCAACTATTTATTCAGTAAACAATAAAAAAGCATAAAAGCAGCCAGGACTATGTTAGCAAAAGATTAAGTTGTAAGGAAATAAAGACTTGGAAAATTAAAAAAGCCAAAAATGAATGTCATTCACAACCTTTACAGACTTAAGTTAAAAAGTTAGTGAATTATTAATTAATGTCATTAAGTTAATTGTGACAGCATTTGACAGCAGAATGTGAGATGAATCATGGAAAGTTTTAAAAAAACAGAACTTTAATAACCTTTTGTAACACAATAATAACCTTTTGTAGCTACAAAATAGTCTCATTATCAATAGTCTCATTATCGAATAGATTATTCCAAGGTTACATTTTAAATGCTCTTTTAAAAATTAGACATGTAGTTTAAAATAAAATTAAGTTGCATGATTATTTTAGTTAAAAGTAAAAAAACTCCAATAGGAAGTTTTATCTTATTTTCATTATGGTAGAAATAATGACCTCTGCCATGAATTATATGTCTTTAAAATGCATTTAATAAATGTAGCTGTGAATGTAGTAGTAGAGACAGCATCAATATTTTTGGTAAACTATTTTGCTTTAGTGATTTTCATGATGACTTGTATATAAGGTTTTGTGCAGTACATATATAGATTCTTTTTAAGTCAATCAACTAACTCACTTTTCACAAAGTTAGACAAGAAAGGGTAGCTGTAAATTCTCAGTAGCTGTTGACTTCTACCAGATTTATGACAATTACGTGGAGAATAATGCAATCTCATTTAGACATGTAGATTTTTTTACTGATACTATGTCTAAAAATGTGAGGCTAAGCCTAGGTATTAACAACATAGTGAGACCTCATCTCAAAAAAAAAAAAATTATCCGTGTGCATGCCTACAGTCCCCACTACTCGGAAAGCTGAGATGGAAGGATTACTTAAGTCCAGGAAGTTGAGGCTGCAGTGAGTTATGATTGCACCACTGCACTCCAGCCTGGGTGACAGAGCGAGACCCTGCTCTTTAAAAAAAAAAAAAACTGTGGGTCTAGACCTATAAGAAAACATGTGTTTTCAACTTTTATTTGAATGACATGGATTCAGAAAACCTGATCTGAGACTGGTCACCCAGTGTCAAGTTTTTCCTAAACAGACCAACATTTCATTTTTTTATGCTTCAAAATATAGGTCAGAATTTGCCTTTTCCTGTACCAAATTGCTCTACATGTGGCAAACATTTTGGCACAACCATACCCCATACCTTATCTGTAAAGGTCACTTTATTTTCTTTCTTCTTTCCTTCTTTCTTTCTTCTTTCTTTCTTTCTTTCTTTCTTTCTTTCTTTTCTTTCCTTCTTTCTTTATATTTCTTTCCTTCTTTCTTTCTTTCTTTCTTTCTTTTGTCTTTCTGTCTTTCTTTTTTTTTTTTTTTTTCAGAATTTCAATCTTTTTGCCCAGCCTGGAATGCAATGGTGCAATCTCAGCTCACTGCAACCTCCAACCTCCTGGGTTCAAGCGATTTTCCTGCCTCAGCTGCCCAAGTAGCTGGGTTACAGGCATGTGCCACCATGCCCAGGTAATTTTTTGTCTTTTTTCTTTTTAGTAGAGACGGGATTTCACCATGTTGGTCAGGCTGGTCTTGAACTCCTGATCTCAGATGATCTGCCCCCCACCCAGCCTCCCAAAGTGCTAGGATTACAGGTGTAAGCCACTGTACCCAGTCTCTAAAGGTCACTTTTAAAGCATAGGGATTATAACAAAAATCTGCCTTTGCAGAAAAAAAGTTAATAATGTATGAATTGTTCTGATAAACAATTATTTCTAACATTTATTTTAGTGATGCAAATTTGGCTATTTTATTGGTAATAAAACTACTAAATAAGACCATGTTTTTCTTACATTTCCATTTTATGTATATTGGATTTAAAGATATAGGTTACAGGGGAAATGAACAAGTGGCATTAAATAAGTTGTTGAACTTATCTGAGTCTCAAAGGGGAAAGCTGTGATTGTTTTTCATACAGCTACAATTAGGGTAAAAGGAAGTGATATTTAAAAGGCCAAATTCTACAATTTACTTATCACATAACATTGCCACTACTGCCTACCTATTCTAAGTTGATTATGTGAAAATTAGAAAAACTTCCAAGTCTGCAAGCCAGTCAGAGAAATTTTGATTTGTAAATTACATGGCTATTAGTACTAATTTGAAAATAAAAGGATAATACAAACTATAAATTTCAATTCTGGATTAAATTTCCTGAGATCTACAAATTATTGAGCATCTACTATAAGCAAAGAAGCACTGTTCTGGGATGTCCTTAAGTACCTCACAGTCTAGTTGGATGAAAGAGAATATCAAACACTTTAAAGGGAGTAAGGGTTATTTGAACAGTGAGTCCTCACGTGGGCTACATGAGAAAAAAGATTAAATAATGATTCTCATAAACGTCACCACATATGGGTCAGAATTATCTTCATGTTTTTAATGTTGGAAACAGAGGTTATTCATGTTTTTAAGGTTATCCTCCCAGACATTAGACACTCCGGAAATATTCAGCTGACTGATTCAGTGATAAGAGGCTACATTCTGCTTAACATATTTTCAAGTGATATTCAAAATGTCTATCCTGCCAACCTTGCTCAGTATTAGTGTAACTAAAAACTGTTCATATCATAAATGAAAAAGCAAGACGGAGGTTCTTATTTCTACCATTTTTAGATGACACTCAAATGGCCATCTCACATTGGGACACTGTCAAAAAGTACAAATTTTGACAAATAAATGAAAGTATAACCCACATAATGACAATAAAATAATGTTAAATTTCTTTTTTCATTCAATTGTAATTTTGACATCATTGCTTATTTGATTCTTTGCAAACTATGTTAAGATTTACGACTACGAAGCAATTTTATATGGCTCTTGAAACTAACCTGAAATTCTGCATTTCTCTCAGATGTAATTGTCACCTTAAAATTGAACAAATGACAATTACTTTGATTTTGAGATCGAAACTGGGAAGTAGGTAAGTGTATATGAAACTCTGACTTCAGTTAATATAGGTAACTCTCATTCTTGGCCTTCAAATGGTGAATTTGAGTAAATGCTAATAACTAGCACATATATTTTGAGGTTATTTCCTGGGAAGATATTTTATTACACAGAATAGTTGACTTGTGTTGTATCACTTGTTTACACTGATAAAACTCACAAGTGCTAGAGAATAGTAATTACTGTATCTAATGATATTTTTAATCTCACTACTCACTCCTCTTTCCCTTGCCCCTCCCTATTTTAAAAAAAAACTGCTGTTTAGGGCAGAGACAGGGTTAGACTAAGAATGACACATCCCAGCTATGCTCTGGGTTTTTAACAACTAAATAGTTCTTGCTTAGATTGCCAAGAGGGTTTGGTTGTGTTCAAATCATGTATAGTCAATTCACTTAATATTTTTCTTCCTTGAGACAGAATAACTTCTATATGTTGGAAGCAAAGTAGAAACTTGTCTGTGTTCTCAGTTATTTAGAAACTTCGCTAAGAAAGTTTCACAATAGCTTAGTTTTATTTATTTAAATTGTAGATACTATAACATTAGAGTGGAGAAACATTTTATACTCATGAAATTTCAGGTATGTATGACTTTATGATTTGACAGTAACATAAATTAACACATTTTGAAAAGAAGGAAAAATTAAAATGTTCTAATCGTAAAGAGATTCAACATATTTTCTTTAAAGTTTCTGATGAGGCATGGCTCCCACATTTCATTAGAAAGGGGGATGGGAATCAAAGGAGGTTGACAGTTGGTTGATGTGTATGTCTAGCTACTAAATCATTGCATTCATGCTAAGACCTCCCATGTGCTCCCATTAAATCCCATCCAGCTCATGAGGTAATATATGTACTATAGCCTATGGCTGGGTTATTGCTTTATTCTTTCCTATTAAATTCTTACAAACTCATAGTCCTCTAGGCTTTCCTTTTAAAGTTTCATATTTAATATGAATAGATTTCAAAAATCAAAATGCTGAGAAAAATAAAGCTGTAGAAAGATATTTGCAGTGTGTATAACACTATACATATTTACATAAAATTATATTTTTAAATACATGCAAAACTTATGATAGTTGCCTTGGAGGAAGATAGGACACCAGTTTGTTGTCAAAGGGAACTTTAACTTCATGTGTAAAGTATTTTCTTTTTTTTTCAGGCATGAAATCTCTATTGATTTGGGAAACAAGCAGTGTATATAGCATCCTTTGAACTTCTCTGTAGTTTTTGAAATATAATGAATAGACAAATAGTAGTGGCTAAATATACAAGATCTGGAAAGATGCTACATGGATTTAAATCTGCTGCTTACTACATGGCCATGGGCAAGTTACCTAACCTTCCAGTAGTACCTCATCTTCCTAATCTGCAAAATGGTGTTTATAATAAATAATACTCGCCTCATTGGCTTGTTGTGAGATGCAAATAAGATAATGCACAAAAAGTGTTTAAAACATAACAAGTGCTTAGAACAGAGCAAGTATTCAAGAAATTATGAGTAATTAATTTTATAAATACCTCAAAAATTTTCAAGAGAAGTGTATCTTTAATTAAAATACGTCAGAAATAGATTTGTTGCTGAAAACATACAAAAGCAGTGTATACATGAAACAATTAAAACACGTTTAATCAGTTAATGAAGGTACAGAACTACAACTTCAGTAAAATATTTCCATTTTTTCATTCCAGGTATTAGGAGGTCTCTTCCTTCCAATTCACTATGCAGGTTTCCAGTTATTTTCTAGGATGCTCAGTAATTCAACCATCTGATCTTTCTCTCTTCTATTTTTACATCTTCCTTTTTAGTTCGGAATCTACATAGCACAACCCAAAGGGTTTTGCACACAAGCACAGCAAGTCCGCATTTCTTCCTTTGGCGACAGTAGCTTTAGTATTAACTGAAAGGCAGGGTGGATAATGTGACACGCGCTTTACTTTCAGCAGACTTGTTAATATCAGCTCTGAATTTTTCATGACGGCTTCGGTAACCTGTAGCCTGGAGTTGAAGCTCTGGGGGTTTCCACCACAAAGAGGTGGATCAGCTGAGCTCTCACTTCCCATCTGGCACTGGGTGACAGGGACAGTCAGGGGGGCTGCAGGAAACCTGAAGAAGGAGAAAGCTGATGTGGGAGACCCATTGTCGTGCATAAAAGGCTAAACATGTGCTGTTGTGTAGATGTATCTTTGAGACACTTGTTTATCACTGGCTTCAGAATATACTTAGTCAACGTGTTTAACTTTATAGTCACAAGAACAGCTGCCGCTCGTGTAAGTAATACCCTCATACGCAGTGGCATCCTGATTCACCAAACTAGATTCAGGACCTCTCTTCAGTGACTATTTTATTCTGCCTGGCATGCTTCTTATTTACCCACAGAGACAGGCGTACACGTGCAGGCACACACACAGACACACACCGTACAGCTTCGGAGCTGTTTGAAATTGTAAACCATTTATGCTACTTCCCAAAGGTAGCAAAATGATCCCAAGGTTCTCACAAATGCTGTAATTTATATCTGAAAATCAAAAAGAGTTGTGGGGGTGGGACACCCAAATATACTTATATGAGAAAAGTCAGAAATTATAAAATAGTTTTAAAAAATAAAGGAAAAAAGAGCACTTAACTTTTTGGAGTCTTATAGTTCTATCACTTTTTACTAGAATATCTAGTTGCCTTCCTATTTGTGGGAAGTTGCATCACTGTATACTTGATTTTCTTTTTAATAACTGTAACAATTGGGAATCGCTCTACACACACCCAAACTACAATTCTTAGAATGCAGTGGTGTTTTACAAGCACACCAGGAAAGCGTTCTCTTAACTGCACTGCTCTATCGTCACACCCTTTGTCTCTGTTCTGCCAAGAAAGAAGTCAAGTAAATAATTCTTAGTTTGTACTTGAAAAAAAATAATTTTGTAGAGTTACGAAATTACTTCAATACTGTGCGAGAAAAAACAAAAAAAGAGACTATATATGTAGCTTCTATAATGTTTTGTAATTTTCCATCAGCGGAAAGAACTAGACCAATTTATAAAACTAATTCTTACTTTTATTTTCTTTTTGGATTATTTGTCTATTTTCAGTCTGCCACTTAAATGTAGTCCCCTAACTCTCAGATACATTTCATTGTTGCTTTGGGAGGGGGGTGTCAATTTTAAAAGCTCATTAATGTTCTAATTTTTAAAAGATCTACCAGAAAGTTGACTTTCAGTATAAAAACTGTTTTAAAATGGTATGACAAGGTATACATTTACAGGAAAACGATAGTAACCAAACAGTTGTACAGTTTTTTTTTACAGCACAACAGTTAAAATATTAAGAAATTAACTTTATTAATACAATTATGAACTCAATAACTCAATACACTTTAATGATAATCTGAGTGACTTGAATGAAACTTACATAAGAGTGTCCTCATGTTTATTTTGCACAGATTAACCTGTTCACAAGCTTGTAAAAGAATTGCAATTGATGATTCAACAATTTGAAGAACTCTCCCATTATTTTACTGCAAAGGAATAATAACAGGTTTAATCATCGAAACCAACCTATTTTTCTTTTTGGTATGGCACCTACTCAGCTAGTAAATGTCTGTCCCTGAATATTTTCCTTATAAAACCCAATAAAGCTCTCCCTGAAATGTGCAGGATAGAATTTCTCCATTCTCTGAACCACCACAGAACTTTGTGTCTCTCATACAATGGTTATTATTACCTTCTGTATTATGGTTGTTTAGACATAGTCTTCTTTCCATAAAGGACTTCAGGAACAGGTTTGAGTTCCAAAGTGCAGTCTACCCCTTAATAGTTCTATCATCTTGAAGACATGTCTTAGATTCTCAGAGCTTTAGTTTCCTCATCTGTAAAATGAAGGTGATGATGTAATAGCTATCACACAGCCTTTTCACTGGAAATGAATGAGATACTGAGCTCAGAGGCAAGTGTCTGACATCACCAGCATAGCTCCCGACCCTCCTTCCCGTCATTAACAGCAGCATCCTCATCTGATTTATCTTTGCATCTTTTCACATCTCTTAGCATCACATCCTGCACAGAGCAGATAACAATAAATACCTTATTCTTTCAAAATTTATAAGAATTCATTCATAATATATGAGAAGATAATTATAGCTTATAAAATTACACATTAGAAAATATATTTTCTTGTATTCTAGAAGCAAAAGGACAAAGTATAAAAATTGTATTCTGTCTTCAACTTCCAAAAATTAATTCTTTCCCTTTTATTATGAGGCTTCTCTCATAGATGCTACAGAGTGAATGGATTATGTTTGTTTGTTTGTTTGTTTGTTTGTTTGTTTTTTACAGGAGAGGGTGCTTCGAGCTAAAAGGGAAACTATTTTGTATGAAAGCATTCACATGTAGATTTCAGAACACATTAAAAATTTTTATTATGACATTTCCCAAATTATATTTTATGTAATCACTTAACAAACATTTTTGAAGGGCAACTATGTGCCAGATGTTGTCCTAAATGCTCAGAATATACAAAGAAATTCCATCCCTTCTAGTTAAAGAAGAAACAATAAAAAAGTATCTATGATAATAGCAGTTTTTTGTTAATGCCATGTAAATCAGAATGAAGAGAAAGCAATATAGGATGATTTGGAGAAAAGATTATTATACACAGCATGACCAAGGAAGACCCCTTCATGGGAGGTGATATTTGAGTGGAGACACAATTGATGGGAAGGAGAAAGCCATGTGAAAGCCTGCGGAAGAAAATTCCAGGCAGAGGAAACAGCACGTGTGAAGTCCCTAAGGCAGCTACATCTCACTGGGTACTGAATGCACCTAATAACGTCTTCTTACGAAAATAAGGTAGCTACCTAGGTTAAATTGGCATCTGTGATCAAACTCTTGCATTCCGATGAAAATTACCCAAAGGAAAGTACTAAAAAATTCAATTTTGAAAAACCTCACATGTTATTTAGATACAACTTTCCAAAATCAGATTTCCTATTAACTTAGATGTTCCTAATATGGCTTTCTAAGAAAATGGAGGATTTAATATTATAGTTTTAGTGCACACAAAAAGTTATATTCTCTTGGCTATTATCGCTACCTATTTGGTTATCTTCGCTAAATAATAAAACACCCCCAAATTTAGCAACTTGTAACAATCATTTTATTTTGCTCAAGATTTTCTGGGTCAGAAATTCTGGAAGGGTTTGGTTGATCAGTTCTCACTTGGGGTCTCTCACGTGGTTGCAATCAGATGTAGACGGGGCTGTAGCCACCACGGCTCACCTTGGCTGCACATCTAAAACGGCTCGCTGCCGCCACTGGCACTCAGTTCTGGTCATCAACTGGAAACACTGTCAACCAGAACACATCCATGGCCTCCTGAGCACGGCCTAGGCCACCTCATAACATGGAGGCCTAAGGATAAATGGACTTCGTATACGGCAGCTCACAGTTCCAAATGCAAGTGTTCCACTGGTGAAGGTTAAAGCTGCCTTGGAATTCACGCAATGTTGCTTCTGCGGCATTGCAATGTTAATAAGCAAGTCTGTAAGGTCAGCACAGATTCATGAGGAAGAAATAAAGTAGCCACTTTGTGATGGGAAGATTGTAAAAGATTTGTGAGTGTATTTTAAAATTGCAATACTAACCTCTATATGATAGCAGTACATAGATTATTTGAGAAACAATACAGAAATTCTAGGTCTTTATTATGAGCTCTTTTAATAGAATATCACTTAGGTCAATGTAGAGCTCAAAGCACCTCAAATATCTTGCAGTTGATGTGGCAGTTCACATTTTTCAAAAATTGTCATAACAATATTTCTACTCTCACACGCTCTTTCAGAATCTTCCCTACGTGCTCTTGTAGCCACTTCCCTTCCAAGAGGTAAAATCTCTGTCTCCTGGCTTTGAAATCAGACAGGACTTTGTGAAGGCCTTGACAAACAAAATGCAACAAAAGTGGCCTTGCATGACTCCCAAGACAGGTTCCTAAAAAGGGATATGACTTCCACCTGAGCATTTCTCTCTTGGGAATGCTCATTTTGAAACAGTTGCCACGTGGTAAGGAAGGCCAAACCATATGCAGAAGCATGTCAGAATATTCCAGCCAACGCCCAGCTAAGGTCTCAGCTGACAGGCAGCATTAGTTGCAAGCCTTCAAATGACTTCAGCCCCCAGCCTTTACATCACCTCCAGATGACGCTGAGTGCGGCAGAAATAAGCTATCATCTCCTGCCAAGCCTTTCTTCAGTAAGACTTATGAGCAAATTACTGTTCTTAGTTGTTTTAAGTCATTACGTTTTGGAGGAGTGGTTTGTTTTACAGCAAAAGATAACCAGAATAAGTGGCTGTTGTCTAACTTGCTAGGCAGTGTTGCATTTGAAATTAGAAAGGAAATACCTAATTTGCAAATTAATCATTGTCCTCAAGAATAAGGCAGAAAATGCATTTCAGGAATTTCTTGGAATCTACCGAAAAAAAGGTAGATCAGAATGAATATCAATTCATAAATCCCCAGGTGCATCTCGACTATCAGAGAAATCTGGTGTGGTGAATTTAGCAGTTTTGAAGTTCTATGACATCAACAACAGCATCTTAGAACAGATTAATCAGAAACATTATGCTATCCACATGGTTAACTTAAGACAGAGGTCTTTTCTTTGAGGAAGTGTGTATACAAGATGCACTTACAGATAACTAATCCATTCATTCACTCAATCAACATTTATCAAGCTTTTATTAGGTTCCTGGCACTGTTGTGGGTGCTGCAAATACAGCAGTGATCAAGTCAAACTTTTATCCCTTTATGGAGTTTATATTCTTGGAAATGAGTAGAGACAAAGAAACAAGGAACAAATATGTGAGTAAAATATACAAAATATCAGCTGGTGTTAAACAAAAGAAATACCAGAGGAAGAAGATAGGGAGCAAGGGTAAGGACGGAAGGCGATAACAATCACACATAGTGTGGGTACGGAAAGCCTCATTGAGATTATGAGAATTAAACAAAAATCTGAAGGAAATGAAAGAGCCAGCAAAGAAGTTATCTGGAGAAAAGATGTTCTAGGGCAGAGAGAACAGAAAGCACACAGGCTCTGAAGCAGCAGCACGAGGGTATATTCCAGTAAAAGCAAGAAGGCCAGGTTGTTGCTGCTTAAGCAAATGAGACAATCCGGGAGATAATGGAAGTAGAGAAGGAATCAGACTATAGAGCCTTCTAGACAAAGACAAGAATTTAGAATTTTACTTTACATGAGAAGTGAATCTTTTGGAGAGGTTTGAGCAAAAGCATGACATAATATAACAGATTTTAAAAGATTCTTTTGACTGCCAGAGTGAGAAATACAGTATTTATATCACAAAATATATAGCATTAACTAATTAATGTTACAGCATTAATTAACAGGCAGTATCCTGTATATTAAGTAGCATTAAAAGTAGAATAACAAGGCAAATGAAAATAGTGGCTTGGACAGAAATAGTAAGGATAGAGTAGTAAGAAGTGATTGAATCAGGACCTATTTTGATGGTAGAAAACCAATAGGATTTCCTGATGGATTGGATAGGATATGGCATATGAGAGAAAGAAAAAAGTCAAAGATGACTCAAGGTTTTTTAAGTTGAGCTACTAAAAGAATGAAAGTATCATATATTTAGATGGTGAGTACAATAGGGGAAGATGATTTGTTGGGAAGTTCAGGAATACCGTGGATATGTTAAGTTTGAGATGTCTGCTAGACATCCAACTAAACAATGATCATTACAGTCTGGGATTTAGTAGAAACATTAATAATGATCAATTTGGGAGTTTTTCAGAGTCTAGGTGGTCCATAAGACTGGAACATTTCAGCAAGGACTGATACTTTTTATGGAGACTAACGTAAACACTCATAAAGGGCAGTCTGATGCTAGTTCTAACCCATGATTTCATAGATTAGCTATATTGGAAAAATATTTCTTATCCCCATTTAGGATTAAGAGATAATAAAACAGACTTAAGAGTATTGAAGCATTCCTTGAATTGGTAATTCCACAGCATAGCATCTTGCAAAATGACATCTGTACCTGGTATTTTCTTTGCCTGAATGTATTCACAACTTAGTGTTGTAGAAACATTAAATTGTTACCTCAGTTGAGTTATTTGAAGAAATACTTGTTTGAGTATACAGTTTGTTTCTCTGCCTAACTTCCTAATAAAGCGTTTCTCTTGGTAAGTGTTATCTACCACAAATGACATGCCCAGACAGAAGGAAAGCAGATATTGCAGATTATTGAAGTAAGCCAATGGATTTGCTTATTTGGATCTACTTAAATATAGCACATTACAATCAAAATTCTTTTTGATTTTAGTCACATTTCTTTTCTGTGTTCAACAGAGTGAATTAAACCAGATTACCTAACATAAATAATCTGAGTTCCCAACCTACTAAAAATACAAAGTTTAAAGTCCCTTTATGGTAGGTTTCAGCTTAGAAGTTCTGCATCAGCCAATGTTTACAAAGAGGCTGTCAAAGAAGTTTAAGAGGTGGAAATCCCAAAAAGATCTGCCTTTTGACTGATTTGCATGCAGTGAACAAAGTGCAAATTGAAGGATGGTATTTTAAAACTAGCAGCTAAGAAATAATTTTTTAAATAATTTTTGTTGCTAGTATATATCCCCCTATTTTTTTTTCGTAGTGTTCAGAAAGTCTTTCAGCATATGAATTGCTAGATCTCAGGACTGGGGTCAGGGGAGAAGTGCACATGGACAAATCAAGGTCATCACTAACATTTAACACTCTGAGAGAAAGATTGAGGTTCACCTATTCACCCTTCTCTCTCCATTTAGCCCTGGTAGAGCTCAAGAGGGCAATGAATTAAATTTATTCCAGACGGCCTGGGGTTTTAGCTACTGTGAGTGACAGACTGGTGTTGGAAGAAGCTGTGAAAGAGTATGCCAATCTGAGGTTACACCCCATCAACGCAAGGAAAATGAATGAAAGTTAAAAATACATAAATTTCAAACCAGCAAGTTCATGGCAGTGTGACTAAAAAGTTGAAGGTTAAAATATTGATTTGTATACTCTTATCTGAAAGTTTCAAACTTATGAACTCACAAAAAATTTGGCATTTTGCTGTACTAGTTTATAAGGAATGCTTTGATGAAAGCCAGTGTGCATCTATGTTTCTTTTGTCATACACAAAACACAAGGCTATGGTGCAATTCTGTTTAATTACAGCATAGCTTTGTACAAAAGATGCCACAGTATTATAATAAAAGCCACCAGATGTCACTGTTACAGATTATGTTCAAGCATATGCTAATCTGAAAATATGTGAACTTTTCATCAGCCAGCTTAAAGCAATTTTGGGTTTTACTTTTGTCAGCAGGGAAATAGTGTGATTGGGATTTATTAATTTGTGGAAATTATTTCCCCCAAGGGTCTTCACTTCTCTCTAATTCTTTTGGTTACTTTTACAGTGGCTCTAAATTTAATTAGGGAATAGGAAAAATTTTCTCAACAGGAAAGTTTACTACACATGAGTTGCTATCAGAAGCTTTCTTTAGAAACACTTTATACACAAATAGGACAATTTCTTACTCCCATAGAAAGGCATAAAGGTGGACTGGTGAGAAGGTGCACCAATAATTCTCCAGTCCTGTGATTTTCTTATTTCAACACGTTCAGGTATTTGATAGAGGGATGAGCTTAGCGACCTTTCTGCCTCTGCTTCTTATTTTAAAACCTAGCTCTTCCTTGCAACATAAAGTGGGAAAGATGACTGGTTTGGCACATAATTGAGTATATGTTCCACATCTCACAACATTCATTGTTACACAGGAGAGCTGAGATGAATTAATAACATTTGAACAAAATTTTATCTATTCTATATATCTTATATTTAACCTATGTGTTCCTTTAAGTAGCAGCCTCACGTAGACCACATTGCTATTTGTTCTAAGTGAAACAGAAGATTTAATGTTGAAAATTTCTGTCTAGGAAGCAGATTAATGAGAGAGATTTTGGAACCTGCTAGGGTTTGGGACGTCCAGCAATTGACACCCTCTAGGGGAGAACTTAACAACATCCACAAATAGAGCCTTATCCAATGATGTGACTGTTGTGATACACGCCGATCTCAGTTTGACTGAATGAAATAAGGATCTTACAGGACCTCCAATGCAGTACTATTTTTTATTTTGATTTTTTAAAAGAAAATATCATACAGGTAGATGGTAAGGGATTTCATGAATTTATAGGTACTATTTTAATCCTACGGAATTTATGTTGGTATGTTGCCATTGATCAGCAAAATTTACAAAGAAAAGGAAAGAAAAACTGCAGGAAAGTTTTGAGAGGTGAAAACATCGCTATTTGACATAGAAACAAGTAGTAACAGCCACAAAACCTGTCTAGTGTATTTACACCAGTGTGGAATGTTGTTAACATATGGAAAGCTTGACACTTTTGCTGTCAGCCCAGGGCAAGGAATGAACCATCCAAGTGAAATCAAGATTCTTCTTCAAGAGAGACAAAATATTTTCCCAGTGAGATATCTAATAGTCTAGGCAAAAAGCTGTTGAATAACTAGGCTAACATTGTTAAATATAATTTTTATAAATTTTAATAGTAGTAAAAAATCAGCGTAGGTTGACATGTGATTATCTTAGAACTGTTATCATGTGGGATGTCAGTAAAAATCTCCCATGCTGGCCTTCTCTCTTTAAGGATAATAAAGGCAGTAAAACAGTGGAAAGAATCTATTGCCTGAGCTTCTCATTTTTTGTTTTTCTGCAAAGACTTTCAGTTCCAAGCCTGTTATGCTTAAATTTCCCAATTATTAAAAAAAAAATCAGTATTCAGAAACTGGACTAGCTTCAAACTATTGGCCTATTTGGAAAGGTTTAATGTTTATGTCTATTTCCTGGGGCTTCACAGTCTTTCCACACTGGGAGGGAGAGGAAGGAAGTGTAGTTCTGTTCAATCTGATAAAGAAAAAGTAATCTTTGATCTCCACTTGCATTTCCCATTGTCCTTTTCGTTGTTGCTTCTGTTTTGTGCAGGAGCTAATCTCAGCGATAATAATTGAGACAAATTGGGAAAGTTTGTCAGAACAGAGCACCTTACGTGCTTAGAAATTAAGCTAAAATGCTTCCCAGATTAACATCTGCTTTGCTCTTACAAGATAAGGCTACATACAGAGAGAAAAGAGAGTCGAATAACTTTATCACTTTGTAGCCAACTTCTTTCCGTTTTTGTGTGGCTAAGAAATAGTGAAGATGGGGCTCCAAATTCTAGTTGTTGGCTTGGTTGATACAAAGTGCAAAGTCCCCAGTGTGTGATGCTCCCCTCCCTGTGTGTACATATGCAACAATCTTGCATATTCTTCACATGAACCCCAAAACCTAAAATGCAATTAAAAAAAAATAATTAAAAAAAATAAAAAATAAAAATAAAAATAAATTGAGCAAAGTGCAAAGTCAAATGAGTGCCTAATGATCAAATCACTCTTCTTTTATCTTCTTAGATACTCTTAGCAGTCTTTGCTGTCTTTGCAGTCTTTGCATTATTCTCTAGGTCATAATATGAGACCTGATTACCTCAAAGACCATCAGCAGAGCCCTATTCTCCACCTCCACATCTGCTTATAGCTTTTAAACTCACGTCTACCTGTGAGTTTTACATACATATAAACAAAAAAAAAATTTTTTTTTCAAAAAGAAAACCTTTAAGATTTCATCCAGGGATGAGAATGAATATTGATGTTATTTTGCTGTACACATTTTCATGTATATATCATTGCTGTGAATTTTCTTAGCTCAGTTAGTGGAATTATGTTTTTCCACATATTCCATTTGTAATGGAATTTAAGCAAGTGTCAGATTGAGAAAATTTTATTTATTACACAATTGACAATCATCATCCTTTACTTATTTTCATGTAAACTCATGATTACATCACAACTGTCCTGAAATATCTTACAGTAGAAGTATCCCTTGCCTAAGCTCTTCATTGTAAATATCTAGTTTCTTTTTAACATACTCTGTTGTCCATTTTGTGAACCAGTTTTTGCTCGTAAGTCATGTAAGCTGCTGTGGGAGACTGGTTTTCTTCCCGCATTTTCTGTTGCTAACCTCTCAATTTCACTCTGAGGATTGACTTAAACTATAGAGGTGCAAGAAATTCTAAATAGAAGGGACTATTCCATAGCAATCTAGTTGGGAGTTTGTTGCTGTCTATGCCATTGTATTTTTGGCACAGTTTTGTTGGGAAAGCTGATAGAAATTTCTGGTGAGAAGAGATTAATTGCCCCCCTACAAGATAATTCATTAGATTAACCCTCTAGTTAAAAAAGAAGCCTGTGCCTGCATTTTCCAAGATGCGGCCTGCTTGCAAATTTAGCAGATGAATAAATGAACATCAAGCAAGAAAGGAAAGTCAAAACAAATATACTGAAAATCACTAGTGCTCAAGTTGCAAACTGTCAGAATAAATTGAAGGCAACCACTAACTAGGTAAGAAAAAAAAAATCCAGGATTTACAATGGAAGAGAAGCAGCTAGGTCTAAAATCCTGATTTTTGGCCTTTGAGATTTACCTTTCCCTTGGGAATTCCTAACTAATTTCACCTGCTCCCATAATGATAGCCACTAGTACAGGTAGGGGGCCACGAGTTCTCATCTACTCTAATTCCTCACAACACAACTGATCCAAGGCTGGAGCATTCAAATATGCAATTACTCAGGGCTAGAAGAATCTTTAATGTGAGATAAAATGACATAATGCAAAGTAATCTCCAAAATCTAAATTATCTAAATCCAGTTTCAAGGCCTCCTGAGCTCTGCTGTTTGATACACTAGTCATTAGCTGCCAGTGACTATTAAGCACTTGAAATATGCATAGTCCAAACTGAGATGTGCTGAAAGTATAAAATGCACACTGGATTTCAAAGACAGTACAAAAAAGAATGTAAGATATCGCATTAATAATTTTTATACTGAATATATATGAAATAACACTTTAGACATATTCAGTTAAATACAATATAAAATGAAAATTATGTTTTCTGTTTCTTTTTAGTTCATTTTAAAGTGGTTATGAGAAAATTTGAAATTGCATATATGATATTTACTTTATTTCTATTGGAAACTTCTCTAAAGCAATGTTCCAGTAATGTTCTTGCCTTTTCCAGCCTGCCGCCCTCATCGAAACTTTCAGAAATGTATTGACTTAGATTGAAGATTCTGGACTTAAGCAGACCTGAATTTATATTCCAGTTCTCCACTTAATAGCTGAGTGACTTTGGACATGTTACTTAAACTTTATGCCTCAATTTCCCCAGCTATACAATAGAGATAATAATATAGTGCCCACCTACACATATTACTGTGAAGATTAAATTAAAACTTTAAATTTCTTATCTTCTTCAAACATAAGAATTACTCAATTATAATTATGCTCTTCATAATGTATATTCCTGCTATCCAGGGACCCTCCTAGCGTTCCTGGATTCATCATGTCTAGACATAAGAGAGTAAAAAACCTCAAAAACCCTCAGTGTCATTCCCTTGTCTGTCTAAATAAAGCATGCCTTATTTTTACTGGCTGGCTGATATAGTTTGGATCTGTGTCCCCACCCAAATCACATGTCAAATTGCAATCTCCATTTTGGAGATGGGGCTGATGGGAGAAGACTGGATCGTGAGGGCTGATTTTCCCCTTGGCACTGTGTCACGATAGTGAGAGAACTCTCAGGAGATCTGGTTGTTTAAAAGTGTGTAGCTTCTCCCCACTCTCTCTTCCTCCTGCTTCAGCCATGTGAAGGGCTCACTCTCCCTTTGCCTTCCGCCATGATTGAAAGCTCCCTGAGGCCACCCCAGAAGCTGAGCAGAAGCTGCTATGCTTCTCATACAGCCTGCAGAAACATGAGCCAGTTAAACCTCTTTTCTTTAAAACTGACCTGGTCTCAGGTATTTATTTATAGTTGTGTGAGAACAGACTAATACAATGGCTGACACACAGGACAACAACTTTTCAAAAAAGATCAGGCCTCATCATCTGGATGTAGCCTATTTACAGGACACAGCTACATGAACAATGTTCAAATCAGAAATATACATGTAAATATAGGACAGTTGGCTTATTACATAAATTTAACAAAATAAATCATATAATATTGAAGAAGAAATTTGACATAAAATGACATCAACTAATGTAACTAAATATTTCATTGAATAAACTGCTTTGCTTTGTTTTTTAATGGAATCATCTAATATAATCCAATATTCAAAATTAAAGTCAGCAGAAACAATGTTTATAATATAAAATATTAATTTACTCATATGAACAAAACCATGGTGGCTCTGCATTTGGAACACTGCTTGGAATTTGTTTGCCAAACCTAAAGCATGCATAATAAAATGAGGGATTATTAAGCTCATAGCAAATAAAATAATTAAGCAGAAGAAAATGTTTCTGAATAATTACAAAAAGAGAAAAGTCCAAGCTTGGGGAAAAAGAAAACTCAACATAGTTATTACCTGGAAGGGTGATAATTAAGGACTGAATCCACAGGTTCAATTATGATAAAGGATATCATCTTATTTACTAAAGTAGGCAATTCCAGAAATTTGAAAGAGGCAACTTAATGTGTATTAAATACTCTGGGTACTTTACTTGATGCGTCATCCCAAGAAATATTATAGAAAATGGTTTGATATGTAAAGGTTTAAACTAACTGATGGATGCTGAGGCTTATAAAACAGTATATTTTTAAAGGAAAATAGAGATGCTGTAGAAATTATGTCATGAGGGCTGCTATACCCTTCATCTTAAACATGCTTTTATGCCATTATTAGTGTTATAAAGAGTAATCATATCTTGGGATACAGGCAGAAAGTTCCTAGTCAACTATACAGAAGAGACAGAAGGCAGGTATTTAGATCTTAAACTAAACTTCAGAGAGGCAGTCACTTGGCTGCAGATATAAAGAAAAAAATGCAGTTTAGCAACAGACAGGGGTAGTCACAGGCTGTGGCAAAGGCCACCAGGTGGGAGGTCTTAGTTTGGCACTTTTCCCTGTAGGCAGGTTGAGCCCAGCAGCACCACATCCAGGAGAAGGCTACTTAGAATCCACATCAGAGAGCTAGAGGTGATTGGAGAGGAGCATCATAACAACTTGCCCAGTGGTCAGACACTGGATTCCAGTTTCTTAGTGGTGTGGAAGACAAAAGGCTAGTAAGGATTAGGAAGAGCCTCAATCTTAAGTGGTTTGCAGCTATAGGCTAGTGGTTCTCTATTAGGAGTGATTTTGCCCCATCCCCAACCCTCTCCCTGCAGAGACATTTGGAAATGTATGAAGATATTTTTATTGTCACAGTTGTGGGTGGTGGGTGCTTCTGGCATCCAATGGGTAAAGGCCAGGGACGCTAAATATCCTACAAAACACTTGACAACCCCTTCACAACAAATGGTTATCTGCCCAAAATCTCAATAGGACTGAAAGTCTAGGTAGATTTCCAAGATAAAACTTGAACAGGCTGGGCACGGTGGCTCACACCTGTAATCTTGTCGCTCTGGGAGGCTGAGGTGAGTGGATCACCTAAGGTCGGAAGTTAAAGACCAGCACGGACAACATAGTGAAACCCAGTCTCTACTAAAAATACAAAAATTATCTGGGCGTGGTGGCTTGCGCCTGTAATCCCAGCGACTCGAGAGGTGGCGGCAGAAGAATCGCTTGAACCCAGGAGGAGTTTGCAGTGAACTGAGATAGTGCCACTGCACTCCAGCCTGGGCAACAGAGCAAGATACTGTCTCCCCACCCCCATCCCCCAGCAAAAAGAAAGAAAGAAAGAAACTTAAACAGAGAACAATAGCACAGAAGTCCAAAATAGATTGTAAGGTGGGAACCAGGTGTCAGCATGAAGTCAACTCAAAAGAGATCAGGCCCAGCCTCGCGACAGGTATGAGGGTATGAGTTGACACTGCATTCCCATGTATTGGGCCAGTATTGCTATGAGGCAATGTGTTACAGGTGAAGAAAACAAATCTACATTCAACTCTAGGTCTCCCAACTACTAGCTCTGTGGCCCAAAACAAATTATATTACTTTGACTTTCTTGTCAGTAAAATCCACGTAATAATACAAGATCATAGGGATACTGTAAACATCACGAAGGCAATAAATCTAAAATGCCTGCCATGGTGCTTAGAACATCGTAATACTGGAACAGCAACAAAGTTGCTGCACCTAACACATAACATACAAGTTATCTATGCCCTTGGCAAATCAACAAAATATCCTATGTCTAAATCTAATGAACATTTAAAAATACTCAACCTTCTTGGCCTCTCAGCAACACTGGATGCTATCTACCACTTTGCTTTTGAAACTCTGCTGCTGGCTTCCATAATACTAACCTTTTAGAGTTTTATTTATAGTTCTCTGACTGTTCTCAAAAGTCTTAAATGACTCTGTATTTTTATATGCTTTATAAGTTGTTGTCGTTCAGGGCCTTTTCTTCTCCCACTCTGCAAACTCTTTCTAAGCAATGTCTTGTACTCATTCTCATTGCCACATTTGCTACTGATACCTCTAGTCTGAGTATTTCTTGTATGTTCCAGAAGCACTTCAAGCTCACTATTTCCCAACCAACAACATAAATCCAACTTCTCTACTGTGTTCCCTGGTTCTCTGTTCCCGTAGTTCTTGCCACACTGTATTGTAACTGCTGTTCTCTTATCTGTTTTCCCAACTCAATGCAAGTAAGCTCTGTTATGGGCAAGAATAGTGCCTATATTGTTGACACGTAACCCCACTGCCCAGCACATAAGTGAATGAATATAAAGTTAAAATCAACCTCCTTTTCAGTGACTCCATTCCTATCTAATTGTGGAGCACATGGAGTCTAAAGAATATGCCCAGACAACTGTCTAGGAAGTAGACCCATATCTATAGAAAAATCTCTGCCTTTCAGATTAAAAATTCTAAACACTATAGACAGTTGGAAAGATGAGTCTTCAAACTCACCCGAATTAAAAAGAAAAATACGTGTTTTTCCGTGTTTGGATCTACAATAACACCCTTATTCAGCTTGGTTGTCTTAAATGCTTGGTCCAGTACTGGGCATGTAGTAAGCACTCAATAGTCGACATTTCTTTAAATAAATGACTTAAAATTTAGAAAAGATTCAACTTTTATTCATAAAAATTTGGAGATATTTCTTCTTTTTCTTTCTTTTTTTTTTTTTTTTTTTTTTTTTTGAGACAGAGTTTCACTCTTGTTGCCCAGGCTGGAGTGCAACGGCACAATCTCTGCTCACTGCAACCTCTGCCTCCTGGGTTCAAGTGATTCTCCTGCCTCAGTCTCCCAAGTAGCTGGGACTACATGTATGTGTCACCATGCCCGGCTAATTTTGTATTTTGGTAGAGACGGGGTTTCTCCATGTTGGTCAGACTGGTCTCCAACTCCCGACCTCAGGTGATCTGCCCGCCTCAGCCTCCCATAGTGCTGGGATTACAGGTGTAAGCCACCATGCCTGGCCGATGTTTCTTACTTTTCTATATTCACAAAGTACAATGTATAGAAGATGTAGTTTCTCATCAATTTTATATGGCGTTACCAAAGCTCTCAGGTACTTTGATAACATATTTACTTGAAACATTATAGGGATGTCAGTAGTATATGTAAATTCAAGCCATTTAATTTTTAATTTATTGCATTAGATTTGTAGAAAAACATTGCTATGCATTATCAGATTTTTTAAGTCTTGAGGTCAGTAAATATAACTGTACACCATAAATTAGCCAACAATGAACCAGTATTGATCTACATATATACAGAGAAGATTTCTAAGCCTTTGTAATATTGGTAGAATGTGTATTCTTCTATAAAGAAAATGTTATAATAAAGTAGTAATATGTACGTAAGAGTTACTTCCACATTTAAAGCAGCAGTTCGAACCTTTAAAAAGGAAAGTTTTAAAAAAATTATCATAAGTCACTTGTATAGCATTTTATTTTACAAAACACTCTCACATTAATTGCTTCATGTTAGACATGTAATACAGGCATAATTCCTTGTAACCAAAATTGAACCATTATATTATTGAAAACACATTTTCTTTTTGTTTCTAAGGAGAAGTCTAGGAGTTGGGTGAAGCTAAATGAGATGTGAAATAACACAAATATTTCAAAGAAATATGTAACTAAAACGGATAAGATTAAAATCATTTTGCATCATAATGTTTCATATGCCATATGTTAAAGGGTTCCCTTTATGGAAACACTTAAGTCTAAGAGAAGCATATATATTATTAAGCCTCTGAAAATTTTTATTTAACAAACAAATAAAAAGCTATCTGATGCTTGAATTAAAGGTCAATGAAACAGTGAAGACCCATGGGTCAAGAACAAAGAAGTCACAGTGAAGTTGAACATCACTGATCTCAGAGTTTAACTTGCTGTACATAACCATAGTTAGCATACTCTTTCTACACAGTTGGTAGCAATCAGATACATATTTAATGTGGTTTCATTATATCTTATAAATGCTGGCAATAGAATAATCTCCCCAGGGTATTCAGTGAATAATAGAAAAGAGAAAATGATGAGCACATTTAGCACATGCACCCACAACCTCGTGATAAAAGGCATTTCCCCCATACAACACCTGTTGTCATAGCTGGTTTAATTACTTTTCATTGTAGTCGGCATCCTGAAATATTTATCATGGAGCCTATAATTTTCCAAATCCAAAACTGACAACTACTCAAGTGACTATAGGAACCGAAATTTTACTAACCCTTCTTTCGTCTATGCTCTATTTGCAACATCAAAGGTGCTAAACAAAATGTCTTTCAGGGAATCTTCATTTGATTAAGTGAACTGGTGCATTAAAAGATTAAAAGACGTTCACACTACGTTCAAAAGGCAGTGTGTCACATCAAATTATGGCTGAAATAGGGGTAGAAATAATTTAATGATCAAATATTAAAGTGCTGAAATAAAAGATACAAATAAATTCAAAGGTTTTTGTACAGAGGTGCCAACAAAGAACACTTTTAGTCAACATTCTAGAACTTCCAACCAATTTAATACAAATTAGGTTTGATTTTTGCACCTCTTTCTCCAGTGAATTATCATTATAAATCTTATGCTTTGGCTATCGTCTTCTTCTCCTTCTTCTTCTTCTTGATATTTTAAATTCATGTATTTACTTATGCATTTATTTACCATATTTTAATTGCCAAATAACTAGGCTACATTCTTTTGATAGTGAAATATATTGTGTTTTCAGATGCAATTTTGCTATTTCTGTGAATAAAGGCCCAAATGAATTTTTAAAATCTTATTTAATAAAAATGTATTTAAGTATTTATAAGTTACATATTACTATATTGCACTATCATAATGCTACGCAAACATTAACTCATTTAATCTTCACAATAATCCTATAAAATGACAACTATTATTTTCTCCATTTTACAGTTGAAGAAATGGAGGTAGAGATTAATTTCCTCATGGTCACTAACACTAGTTAGTGGCAGACCTGGGATTCACACTCAGGTAGTTTAACTCCAGAATCTGTTTTCTTTTCTTTCTCTTTTTTTTTTAATTGTACTTTGGGCTCTGGGACACATGTGCACATCCTGCATCCTGCAGGATTGTTGCATAGGTATATACGTGCCATGGTGGTTTGTAATCAGTACACTAAAGCCAATTAATATTATAGAAAGGTTCTTATTAATAGAAAAATAATTTCATATATACCTCATTAATTCCATTTGTAGGTAGATCAGTTCAAATTATGAAGATAGATTATTGCAGTTTAGAGTCAAAACAATATTTTATATTGCAACTCAGTAAAATATCCACACACTAACACTCACAAACAGCCAACACAAAAATTTCACAAAATAAGACTACCCTTACTGCATTGTCTGTCTATATTTAAGTATATTCTATTTTATTGTATTTTATTTTTTAAATGCTTCTTATGGCCAAGGAATTTGCTTTCACAATGTACTAACACAGTGGTTCTCATATCTGGCTAGCCATTAATATCAAATAGGAAGATTTAAAAACTAAGGAATCTTTGAGCTTCACTGCTAATACTTAAATTAGAATCTCTGGAAAATAACATTTTAAAAGCTGTCCAGGTGATACCAATAAGCCTCATAGTTAAGAATCTCTGCACTATTGAATCAATACATTTAGTGTGTAAGACACATTGGCGTAGATGAAACTGGCAAGATGCATTTTCATCGTCAGTTAAATGGGATACTTTTGAGTGACAGGACTGTTGGATTATTTTACATTAGCATATCTGTTTTCTATGCTTTAAATGCCTATGGAATTCTTGAAGATGTCTTAAAATATTTTATTTTCATTGGTAGCCAAATATTTCTTTTTTCATCTTGTTCATAATGGTAACTTGCCTAGCACATCCTTTCTTCATTAGCATCTTAAAGATATTTAAACCCAGGACCACCTGACTATTACCAATTAGTTGATCCTGAATCAATAATGTCTTATTTATTTTCTACTTTATTTCCAACATTTATTTTAAGTTCAAGAGTACATGTGCGGGATGTACAGGTTTGTTACTGAGGTAAACATGTGCCATGGTGGTTTGCTGCACAGATCATCCGATCACCTAGGTATTAAGCCCAACAACCATTAGCTATTCTTTCTGATTCTCTCCCTCTTCCCAGCCCCCACCCTCCAACAGGCCCCTGTGTGTGCTGTTCCCTACATCCATGTGTCCATGTGTTCTCATCATTCAGCTCCCACTTATAAGTGAGAACATGCAGTATTTGGTTTTCTGTTGCTGTGTTACTGTGTGGGAATAACGGCCTCCAGCTCCATCCATATCCCTGAAAAGGATATACTCTAGTTCTTTTTTATGGCTGCACAGTATTCCATGGTGTATCTGTACCACATTTTCTTCACCCAGTCTATCACTGATGGGCATTTAAATTGATTCCATGTCTTTGCTATTGTGAATTGTGTTACAGTGAACATACACATGCATGTATCTTTATAATAGAATGCTTTATATTCCTTTGGGTATATTCCAAGAATAGGATTGCTGGGTCTAATGATATTTCTACCGTTACATCTTTAAGGAATGTCCACACTGTCTTCCACAATGGTTGAACAATTTACATTCCCACCAACAGTATAAAAGCATTCCTTTTTCTCAACAACCTCGCCAGCATCTGTTGTTTTTTGTCTTTTTAATAATAGCCATTCTGATTGGTGTGAGATGGTATCTCATTGTGGTTTTGATTTGCTTTTCTCTAATGATCAGTGATGTCGAGGTTTTTTTTCATATGTTTGTTGGGTGCATGTTTATCTTCTTTTGAGAAATGTCTTTTCATATCCTTTGCCCATTTTTTAATGGGGTTGATTATTTTCTTATAAATGTTTTTAAGTTTCTCATAGACTCTGGATATTAGACTTTTGGCAGGTGGAGAGATTGCAAAAATTTTCTCCCATTCTGTAAGTTGTCTGTTCACCCTGATGATTGTTTCTTTTGCAGAAGTTCTTTAGTTCAATTAGATCCTATTTGTCAATGTTTGCTTTTGTTGCAATTGCTTTTGGAATCTTTGTCACGAAATCTCTTCCCATGCCTATGTCCTGAATGGTATTGCTTAGATTTTTTTCTAAGGTTTTTATAGCTTTGGGTTTTACATTTACATTTTTAGTCCATCTTGAGTTGATTTTTATATATGGTGTAAGGAAGGGGTCCAGTTTCACTTTTCTGCATATGGCTAGCCAGTTCTCCCAGCACCATTTATTAAATAGGAATTCCTTTTCCTGTTGCTTGTTTTTGTCAGGTTTGTCAAAGATCAAATGGTTGTAGATGTGTGGTGTTATTTCTGAGGCCTCTGTTCTGTTCCACTGGTCTATATTTCTGTTTTGGTACCAGTACCATGTTGTTTTGGTTACTGCAGCCTTGTTGTATAGTTTGAAGTCAGGTAGTGTGATGCCTCCAGCTTTGTTCTTTTTGCTAAGGATTGTCTTGGCTATATGGGCTCTTTTTTGGTTCCATGTGAAATTTAAAGTAGTTTTTTCTAGTTCTGTAAAGGAAGTAAATGGTAGCTTGATGGGAATAGCACTGAATCTGTAAATTACTTTGGGCAGTATGGCCATTTTTTAAAAAAAAAACCAATGGTTGTATTCAGAAAACTTAGGTGAACAAACATTTACTACAGGGTACCAAGACCATGCCCACACAGGGGAGACAAATAGAATCCCTGGTCCCACTACTACAGCCCTTGCCCCAAAGAAAGGGGAACCCCTCTGTGCACTGTTGGAACCCCTCCCAACAGCAATGCCCAGAGTCATAGTATGTTACTGTTTCCTGTAATAAAATTGTGTGCTTTGACTCAGGGTTGTTGGGAATAATGTGGAAATATGTCTTGTTTGCTTCTTCATACCTGAATAAATCAGAAGTAAAAAGAATTCATTTACTGATTTATATATTCAAACAGGAAGTTGTCCAAATACTCATTGGACCCAAATGTGAAACATAATCTCCCCAAAATCTAAAAAATGAACAATCAGTGATTTGCTCAATCTACGCTGACCCAGAGGGTGGACTTTGCTACAACGCACTACAGACCTGACTTGAGATGGAGAGATGGAATGGATGGAATGAAAGGAAGGCACCCTCTTTGTCTCTCAAGGACCTGCACATCCAGTCACACATCCATGATCTCGTGCCTTGTCTGTCGCTCCTGTATTGTTTTGTCATGATTCTTAGCCTCTTTGAATTGGGTTACAACATTCTGCTTTAGCTCAGAGAAGTTTATTATTCACATTCTGAAGCCTACTTCTGTCATTTCAGCCATCTTGGCCTCAGCACAGTTTTAAGCCCTTGCTGAAGAGGTATGTGGTCATTCCAAGGAAAAGGGGCACTCTGGCTTATTGAGTTTTCCATGTTTTTGTGTTGCTTCTTTCTCATCTATGTGGGCTCATCTACCTTCAACCCTTTAGGTTGCTGACCAACAAAGTCTTATTTTAAATGGGAAGTTAAATTATGGAAGGAAACAATGGCTCTTTGACCAAGATTAGATTAAGAGAATAATTTTTTAGTTCAACACAAAGCACATTGCCTAATTAATTCTATACCTGTATTTTCCTCCTTTTATTTTCATTCTTTTCCCCCAAATACTGTGATCGTCTACAAGAAAAAAGTTAATACAGTCATTAATATGCTTTGGATTTGTGTCCCCACCCAAATTTCATGTCAAATTGTAATCTCCAATGTTGCAGGTGGGGCCTGCAGGGAGATTGGATTATGGGGCCAGATTTCTTCCTTGCTATTCTCACGATAGTGAGTGAGTTCTCATTAGATCTGGCTGTTTAAAAGTGTATAGCACATCCCTCTTTGCTCTCTTTCTCCTGCTCTGGTCATGTAAGATGTGCCTGCTTCCACTTCTGCCATAATTAAACATTTCCTAAGGCTTCCCCCAGCCATGCTTCCTATACAGCCTGTGGAACCATGAGCAAATTAAACCTCTTTTCTTTATAAATTACCCAGTTTCAGGTATTTCTTTATGATAGTACAAAAACAGACTAATACACTCATGCATTCCTAATGACAGGGATACATTCTGAGAAATGTGTTGGGTGATTACGTCATTGTACAAACACCATAGAGTGAGTGTACTTACACAAATCTGGATGGCATGGCCTACTACACGTCTATAATGTATGGTTTAACTGCAAACCTGCATGGCATGTTACTGTGCTGAATCTGTAGGCAACTGTAATACATCATGTGTATTTTTGTACCTAAACATAGAAAAGATGCAGTAAAAATATGGTATTATAATCTTATGGGAACACCTTTGTATATTCAGTTCATCACTGACTGAAACATAATTAGGCAGTACATGGCTGTAGCACAAATGAATTTAACATTTGGAGTTTGAGCAACTAACTGCTTTTTTGAAAGAGTAATGCAGCTGTCGAATTTGATGTATGAAAACTGGTTCTGAGAAGACACGACCAGGGTCCACTGCTGACCACTAAAAGCCAATGTGACTGAAATGAGGGTCATCTCCTATAGCATGCTGAAAAGGAAGAAAACAACACAACTACTAGATACATCTAGAAGATTGTGGAAATGGAACAGATCAAAACAAAGTTTGAGTCAGATGTTTGTCCTGGTGGATACAGGTCCCAGATATGTTAATATAATTTTATTTATTTTTAAATTTTCTACCATTGATTCTTTTTTATTGTTGTGATTTTGTGGTTTTCAACCTATACTGTCAATACTTCAGTTTCCATGGTGAAAAACAGTGGCATCCTTCAGAAGGGGGGGCGTGTGTGTGTGTGTGTGTGTTTGTGTGTATCTACCATTATTTAAATATAATATATATTTTATATATATGACTACCCATATATAATTGACACTATAAAAAACACATACGTATGCCCCAGATATGACTGTGTTTTTTGTAGTGTCAGTTTTATCACTCTGAATAGGAAAGTGAGAACTAACTTTTTTCCTGACTAACAAGTTCGAACTACCTCCCAAACTTGAATATATGTGGAGAAAAGAAAAGAAAAAAAAAAAAGCCCAGATAAGCCAAGGTGTTTTGATTTTTAATGTTTGCCAGGTTTCTGAAATAGGGTGAATTTCACTAAAGTCAATAGAGTTTAAAGTAGCAAGAAACTACATGTTGACCCTTTGTTTACATCACACATTTACACTATCCCACAATTCTACTCTCTAATCAGAGCAACTCCATGGAAAATTAGAGAAGTGTGGGAACTCTAGGTGTTCTCTATCCCCTGTAAAACAGCTGTGAATGCTTGGCAATTCTGCACCAAACCAAAAAATCTGGGCTTTCTCCCTACCAGATCCCTGTTGTCGTGTGTGGCTATGAGCACCTCTGATCACGGTCCTTCAGACTCTCTATTCATTCCTATGTTTGGGGGATTTTCAGTTGCTAAAGCAAATTTCTGCATTTACCTAACTTTTGATGATGCACTTGCAAACCTAGAACATCTGGTATGTGATGCTCCATTCTGAAAAACAAGAATAGGAGCACACAGGAGTGCAGAACAAACTGCAAAAATGAAGTTGGCCTTACTGTTTTGATAGATGATATAAAAAAATATAATATATAAGTAGGAGAGTAATGCATTATATCAGAAATACTGTAACTGCAAATTGACAACTAGGTTTAATTCTGTTTCCCCCACCTGGTAGTGGTTTGTTATTTTATTTTGGTGTGGTTGGGATTTAACCAGAAATTAAACGACATTAAAAGAAGGCAACTTCAAATATAATCTAAGACAGAGCTCCTCCACACTGTTGACATTTTGGGCTGTATAATTCTTTGTGGTATGATGTTTAGCAGCATCCTTGTACTTTACCTTCTAGATCTGGTAGCATCCTTGAGAGTCATGACAATCAAAAATGTCTCCAGACATTCCCCTATTTCCCCAAGGACAAAAATCACCAATTGAAAACCACTGATCTAAGGCATCAAGAAAGCATATAGTGTTAAAGAATACATATAATCACTTTCTTTTCCTGTTGTTACTGAAAACCATTTAGGAAGGTAACTCAGCATGTGCAGTATACAGTTCTTCTTATTTTATATGTACAGTATCATCATTAAAAATGAAATTGAACCATTCTCTCTCTCTGTCAATATTGGCTGCTTGAATTGCATTCCTCCTCTCCTGAAGGAATGTGAGATTTGGGCATGTATGCACTGATTTGGGCATGTATCACTTCATACAGGTTGCAGCTAAGCAGTCTAAGTTGGAGCACAGAATATGACTGTCATGGTTGATGATCACAAGGATGACTTTGGCAAATTCAGAATAGAATAGAATAGTCTTGATATAGTTTGGCTATGTCCCCATCCAAATCTTATCTTGGATTGGAGCTCCCATAAACCCCATGTGTTGTGGGAGGGAACCTGGTGGGAGGTAATCGAATCATGGATCAGGCTTATCCCATGCTGTTCTCGTGGTGGTGAATAAGTCTCACGAGGTCTGATGGTTTTATAAAGGCCCGCGCATGCTCTCTTGTCTGCCGCCATGTTAAGACGCGCCTTTGCTCCTCCTTCCTCTTCTGCCATGATTGTGAGGCCTCTCCAGCCATGTGGAACTGTGAATCCATTGAACCTCTTTTTCTTTGCAAATCACTCAGTCTTGGATATTTCTTGACAGCAGCATGAAAATGGACTAATACAAGTCTAGATTATTAAAAGTATTAATATTATGCCAATTAACCAGGTCTTATAAATTTAGAATCAGTTGTGAATAGGCTGAGAACAGATAGGTATCAACAAAGATACACTGTGACTTAATTTTCATGTAATTTTTATTTTTTGGTTCTGTAAAGATAGGAGTTTCATTCAGGCTTTGCCCTAAATGAAATATTGCGTTACTAGGGTTACTCTAGCTAATTTAACAAATAATTTCCTAAATCTATAATAACTAAAACACAATAAAATTTATACTTTGCTCAGATAAAATCTGAAATGAATATTCCTAATTCATGAAGTGATCTTCATTTGGCATTTTAGTTTTTTCCATCATGTGGCTCTGTGTATATTTAATATATACTTCTAAGGTCATCATGGTGTTTTGTATCAAGTGAGCAGGAGAAGAAAGAACATGAAAATTCTCATGGGTCACTTTTTACAGTCCAGCTAATAAAATAAAGGAATGGTGCTTGAAGACTTAGCTAAGTTTCCAGCTTAAGGAGCGTATCTTGTGGGATTTGGACATGTATGCACTGAACCAGTGGCTGATAAATGGAAATGGTGTTGTGTCCCCAAGAGTTAGAATACACACATACAGATACCAAGATATAGAATTAGGGGTGGTCTTTCCTGCTATGGCTACCAATAACCTGCTTGCAGAATTTGTTCTTTCTATCCCTGACCCTTGGCTCTGTCCCAATTAGAACTCCTGGTTCCAACTAGGGGAATTCTTCCATAACAGGGCATGGTAAGATTTTGCTTTCTCTGGACATTTTGGGCTTCTCATGCTAGTAAACCAACAGGCAAAGACTGGAGTAACATACCTTGATTGTCGTGAGGAACCAAGAGGATTTACCATGTTATCTCTTGAGATTTTCATGCCCAATGACTGCTGTAAGTGGGCAATAGCAGCTCCCTCTTGCCAGAAAATCAGCAAGTAGAAACTGGAGTAACCAATCTTGATTTCCAGGAGGAATCCAGTGGAGGTTCTGTGGGATCTCTTGATATTCCCATGACCACATAACAGTAGGTGGGCAACAGCAGAATCCTTGGTCCTCAATGAAAGGTAAGCTAAAATCTCACACCACACCACTTGAGAATGGGGAGCTTGGTCATTACACTGCAAGAAATCCAGCTGCTGAGGTGCTGTCTGAGAAGGAGAGCAATCTAGAATGGGTGGTGGAAGAAGATATTGAATAATAATTTTAATTCTGGGACAAACTGCAAGAGAGCAAGGGGAGCTTGGTTTGCTATTATTCTGTAACTGGTCATCAACTTGAAGAACTAGACGTATATTTTTTCTCTCAGGAGAGATGGACTATACCAGTTCAGTTTAATAACTACCCTAGATTCACATACTTGCCTTGTTTACCTGTCAGGACGGCCATAGCAGTGGCTTGTGTGTCACGGAGCCCATTTGCTGCTGTTGCTATTGCCACTGCTTCTGATTAAGATGAAGAGCCACCTAACAAAGAGAAACAGCCATTGCTGCATAATCAGACCTGAGGAGCCTCTAGCTTCCCTAGAGAGTACTAAGGCAGAGTGATGTAACCAGAAGGACAAGGCAGTTAATGCCCCATGGGGCCTACTTTGCCCAGAGGGAAAGAGAGGATAATAATGAGTTCTTCCTTTCTTTGAACCGAGTGTTCAGACTCACAATAGTTTTATACAGCCTTCCAGATGGCATTCGGTGGGATAAAGCAATCACTGGGATTATTAAGTAGTTGTAGCAACCAGGCATGGTGGCTCATGCCTATAATCTCAGCACTTTGAGAGGCCAAGGTGGGAGGATCACACGAGCCCAGGAGTTTGAGACTAGCCTGGGCAACACAGCAAGACCCCATCTCTTAAAAAAAAAAAAAAAAAGAAGAAGAAGAAGAAGAATTTGTTTAAAGAAAAGTTGTAGCATTCAGTTTCCCTTTCTTTTTTCCTATTTTCCTTTTCTTTTCTCTTTTCTAGCTTTTTACCCCTCTCTTTTTATTTTCCATTTCTTCCACTTCTCTTTCCTTTCCTTTTTCCTTTCTTTTCTCTTCCTTTTCTTTGTCTTCATTTCCTGAACAATTCAATCCAAAATCCAAGAACTGGGGCTGAGCAAAATATGCACCCACCCCGGGGAAGGTAAAATATGCACCCACCCTAGAGGAGGTAGGGAGAGAGATTGAGGAGAAGGAAGGGGTCTGTGGTGGCCTCAATGGAGGGCTGGAGCCAAGCCAAGTGAGGGGGCATCGATGAGGGGGCAAGGGGCACGGGAAGGCAGCAGCAACATGAGATCAATGACACACAGGAAGACTGATCAAATAAATATATTAAAAATAATAGGAGCAGATTTCTTACCGTTAGAGGTGGGAGTTACAAATAGAGAAAGAGAGAAAACTAGATTGAATCCTGTGGTGTTAGATTGAAATAGGAAATATAGGGCTGAAACCATGGTCATGAAGCTATATAGATAGAAAGTACAGATTTCAACTTGTGGGTATATGGGTATGTACGTGTGTGCGTGTATGTGTGCACATATGTGTGTGCACATGTGTGTGTATGTTCTCTAGCTCAGACCTCTGAGAGACTTTAAGAGCTACAACTCTACAAAAGCAATCCACTTACTTAGTAGTGCCCACATACCGGCTTTTAAATCTTATTCTCCAGTAAAAAGAGCCAGGTCTCTTTGGAAGAATGGCTGATTCCAAGGCTGGTGCAGAGAAAATACAAAATGAACCTAGAACATCTTGTTGTGCCAAAAAATAAGTTTGCTGAAATTGGTGACATGTTACCAACACACACGCCAGCTTGAAGGCACATAACACTGTCCAAATCTGGCAAAATTTTATCAGCAAAATAAAGTAAAGAATTATAACCATTGAATAAAACAAATTGGTGAGCCCCAAATGATATAATACATACATGAAAACCTTTTAAATGTGATAGTAACAGAGTATTTACATTATCTCAAAGTAACTAACCAGAAAATACTTTAGAAATTACATAATGTAAAAGTGTAACTTTAAAGTGGAGAAGCCTGATAAGCACCAGCTGAATCAACGGATCAAAGGTAACCTCACCTGTTATGGAACAAATCAAAATTGTTCTCCACTTGATAGGATGCAATAGGAAGAACACAACACCACTTCTGTGATATTTCTGTCAAAGATGCATATCCTGAATCTAGTAATGGGGAAACATCAGACACAGATTAAGGAATATTTTATGAGATAACTGGTCTGTAATCTTCAAAAGCGTCATGGCCATGAAAATCAAGGAAAGACTGAGACTTCAGACTGACAGAAAAAAAGGACATGACAACTAAACGTAATGTGAAGCCAGGTGTGGTAGCAGGTTCCCATAGTTCTCAGCTACTCAGAGGCTGAGGCAGGAGGATTGCTTGAGCCCAGGAGTTCAAGAGCAGTCTGAACAACATACTGAGATGCCCATATCTTTAAAAAAAAAAAAAAAGAAAGAAAGAAAGAAAGAAAAAGAAAGAAGAAAGAAAGGAAGGAAGGAAGGAGAGAGAGAGAGAGAAAGAAAGAGAAAGAAGAAAGAAAAAGAAAGAAAAGAAGAAAGAAAAGAAAAGAAAGAAAGAAAGAAAAAGCAATGTGACATAATAGAATGGATCCTTTTGCTACAAAGGACATTACTGGTACAACTGGAAAAATTGAATAGAGTTTCAGGATTAGATGGCAGTGATATATCTGTAATGAGTTTTCTTGACTTTGGTGATTATCTTATGGTTATGTAGCAGACTGTCCTTATTTGTTGGAAATGTACACAAAAGCATTCAAGAGTAATTGAGCATTATATAGGAAATTTACTCTTAGATAATTCAGAAAAAAAAATGCCTTGTTCTGGGCTTGCAGTTTTTCTTTAAATTTGAAACTGATTAAGAATTAAGAAGAAGCAAAAGAGCAGAAGAACCAGAAGGAACAGCTGTGCCAGATTGATAAACTCCCTTTGCATTTACTCCCCCTTCCTCTCCATTTCACTACTGTTCCCTTCTGCTTTTTTCAGATTCTGTTTACATTATTTTGAAAAACTTTTATTTTAAGTTCAGGGGTACACATGTAGATTTTCTATATAGGTAAATTGCATGTTGCAGGAGTTTGGTGTACTGATTATTTTGTCACCCATATAATAAGCATAGTACCCAATAGGTAGGTTTTTGATCCTACCATCCTTTACCCTCAAGTAACACTTGTGTCTACTGTTCTCTTCTTTGTGTCCATATGTACCCAAAGCTTAACTCCCCACTTAAAGTGAGGACATAGGATATTTGGTTTTCTGTTCCCTTGTTAGTTTGCTTAGGATAATGGCCTCCAGCTCCATTCATCTTCCTGCAAAAGACATGGTCTCATTCTTTTTTATGGCTACATAGTATTCCATTGTGGATTAAAAACTTCTTTTAATCCAGTCAACTGCTGATGGACATTTAGGTTGATTCTATTTCTTTATTATTGTTAATAGTGCTGCAATGAACACTTGTGTGCATGTGTCTTTATGGTAGAACTATATCTATTTCTTTGAGTATATATCCAATAATAATACTGCTATGTCAAATGGTAATTCTGTTTTAAGTTCTCTGAGAAATCATCAAACTGCTTTCTACAATGGCTGAACTAGTTTACATTCCCACCAGCAGTGTATAAGCATTCTCCTTTCTCTACAACCTTGCCAGCATCTGTTATTTTTTGACTTTTTAATAATAGGTTCTGTTTTCTTGGGAATATTTTCCAAGTTACTAAGCAATTCATAGAACCTACATTAACTACCATACTCATGGAATGTGAACAAATATAATAGGATGTCCAGTTAGAAGTTTCTATGCTTGCATATTTGTACGCAAATAGAAATTGAAAAGCAGTAACTTATCCCTGGGAAATTGCAGGCAGCAGTGTCATCATACAAAAAATTGAAAAATGTAGAAATGGTGATTCTTATCACTTTCTCCTTTTAACTCTCCTGCTTAACCTGTGAAGAAGACAAGTGTTTTGAAGAATGACAATGGATTATTACTAATCATATTCCCCTTCCCCATTTTAGCTGCTATTCCAAATGTAAGCTTTTAGTTGCGCATTTAAGGACATATTTTGGCACCTGATAGGCAACTAACAATTTCACTATTAATCAGAAAATATGACCTTTTTCATTATCTAATGAGCAGAGAAAGTCAGAAGCAATTTGCTTTCACCTGACATTGGTGGTTGTACATTTTAATTGTCTTATTCCGGCCTTTATCAATTCTCCAGATTTTTGTAAAAAAGAGAATTTGATCATCTGATCATACCACTGAACATTACTGAACCACCAAGTAATGATGATGTATTGACAGCTAGCTAGGTCAGAAGAAGCTTGCAACCTCTACCTTGGTCTACAGGAAGCCAGCCACCAGTCTAACTACCGTAAAACTGCCCTGCTGTGAGAAAGCACAAACTAACTAAAGGAAAGTCTACATGAAGAGTGACATGACCATCCATCCCCTCATATTCCATCTATTCCAACCTAGAAACAATACGTATAAGAAAGAAGCCATCTCGGACATCAAACCAAATCAACATCTACCTGGATGAGAAACCCCGAGCAAGAACCTACAGAATTGTGAAGCAAAAAATATTGTTTAAAACCATAAATTTAGTGGTTTCGTATGTGCTATCAGAGAGCTTGAACACTTGATAAAACACACATGCCAGAAAGTGATAGAAAAACCCCATAAGAGTTCAGAAATAAATTCACACATCTATAGTCAATTGATTTCAACAACGGTGTCAAGACCATTCAATGGGGAAAGAATGGTCTTTTCAACAAATAATCCTAGAACAAGACAGCCATTTGCAAAAGAATAGAACTGCACTTAACCTCACACCAAGTGCAAAAACAAATATAAACCAAAGACCTAAATTCAAGAGTTAAAACTACAAAACTCTTAGAAGAAACGATAGGGATAAGTCACAACCTTGGATGTGGCAGAAGATTCTTAGCAATGACACAAAAAGTACAAGCAACAAAGAAAAATAAATAAACTGAATGTCATCAAAAGCAAAACCTTTTGTATTTCAAAGGACACTATCAACAAAGTGAAAAGACAAATCGTAGAGTGGGAAATAGTGCCTGGGAAGGACCCCTAGGATTGGTGGAAAAGTATAGCACAAGAACTGATGTACTGACATGGAATAAGTTTCAACTTTTTTGCAGGGGGTTTAGAACACCGGTGAGAAAACTTTCTCCAAGTGTCAGACAGTAAATACTTAAGCTTTCTGTTTCCTGCTGCAATGATCTTGTGGCAACTACTGAAATCCGACATAGCAGCAATAAAGCCAGTCCCAGGAAACACATAAATGACTGAGTATGACTATGTTTAAAGAAAAATCTTTTTATTTATGGACACTAAAGTGGTTTCAAATAACCTTCATGTGTTAAGAAAGATTACTTTTACTTCTGTTTTTCTAATGACAAAATTATAAAAATTATTCTATGCTTATGGGCCATACAAAAGCAGGCAGCAGGCCAGATTTGGTCATGGGATGGGTCTTAACAACTCCTAGTTTAGGGTAACCCCAAGAGCTGAAATGAATAAATTCTAGAATTTGAGTGGTTTACTTCAATGAGTCTATTTTTCATTTCTATAACAATACCTTGTATGTAGTCCTCATCAACAGATGGTTTTCTACCACACGATGATTCAGAGACCCAGATCCTTCCAGCTTGTAATTCCACCATCCCTTAGAGTAGAAGTTCTTTATATCCAATTAGTCAATGAGTACAAAGAAAAGGTGAATCTGCTCCTTAAAAATTCAAGCATAGAAGTTACCCTGATCAATTCTGCTCACATTCCTTCATGAAAACTGATCACATGTAAATGGAAGAGGTGGCTATCCTTGGCTGGATAGCAACTTGCCATGTGAAAGGAGCAAAAATTTTGGTGGACAGCTAGCTATCTGTGTCCTAATGCACCCCTCTGACCACTGCTGTATGAAAAAGGGAAGGATTGGTGCCATACAGCAGTCATTGGTGCACAGAAATTACAAAATCCTACTTGGCAAGCACTCTCATGTCTCATTTCCCTAGGCATGGAAGTTCCTTAATTCTGATATGATTCTGTTCTCTAGTGTGACTTTCTTTCTCGTGTTTACCCCTGTGGCTATACATAAAGTGACACTGGAGTGAATACCCTCCATGAGAACCACACAACTTTTGCAGTGCTTATTCTGACTTTAGGAGTTCATGGTCGTTTTACAGAAACAGAATTTTCTTTGGCCAGATTTAACTTTTCTTTGGTAATACAATTTCCTGAAACACTTTGATCTATGTGCTTCCAACCAGTTTCATGTGCCAGTAACCGTCATCTATGTTCAAGCCTACTTTATTTTCTTGCTCTTTCATCCTCATGCCTCTCCTCGCTCTCAATTTAGTGATGGTTATTTTGAGGCCCCTGATATAATAGGCTTGAGTGGAAATGCAACAACGTTAATCTAATCTTTGCTTCAAGACTGATTTACTTTGTTTAAGAATTTTTACAGATGTTTTATGGTTGTAAAGTATACATCACACGGCATTTGAATCATGTTTAAATGTATAGTTCAGTGACATTAAATACATCCACATTAGGACTCAAGGATTTTCTTTCCCTCAAAACCATTTTCAGGTTTATCTCTTAATTTAGTATCCAGAAACAGTTGAGTGTTTTAAACTATATGTCCCTAAATCACTAGACAATCTCTATTTGCTTCTATCTTTACTTGAAATAAAGTCAGTTCTTGCCTGAGCTCATCATTTCTCTTTGCCATATATATTTTAAGTGAAGGAAAATAAAGAGAAACAATACACATCTATTAGAGCAGAGATATTTACTGCACACCAGATATCTATATGTTCCATTATATTTCCCAACCATTTTGCGTGTACATGGCTAGTTTTAACTAATGAGCTGTGAGTAGAATTAATAGTTTCCATTTCTGAGCCAAAACATTTCAGAATCAGTGTATGACTCTCTATCTCCTTTTTCTCCTGCATCAGATACCTGGAATACATATGTTCCAAGTGACAAAGCTATAATAAGCAGGTACATATAGCAACATCATTGCTTGGAAGCATGGCTATGTACAGTGAAAAATGTACTTTTATATGTGAAGCCACAAAATTTTGGTGATGGTTTATTAACACAGAATAAGATTGTCAAACTTGACTAATATAAATATCCCATTGAACAAAAAAAATGCTCAAAGCAAATAAAATATTTCTTGATTTATATAGGAAATTCAGCAAAAGAGACTTGTAAGAAAACACACTAAGGATAGTTGTACTTTACTCATAAGAGATAAAGTAGCATAGAAAGACTCCTGCCTTTTCTATACATTTAAATGTGTTTTGACAATGTTAACATGTTCCAGTAATACCTTTATAATTTATTTAAAGAATTAATATATTTATTTAATGTCAAGGAAATATTACTAAAAGTAACCTGTCAACATGTGGAATATAGGAAATGCTGATTCATATTGCTGAAGATTTTTCCAGAAAGTTTCTGGCAATTCAGATTTCCCTAATTGTTGTATGAGAGTATATCTTACCCCATTATTGATAATGTTGATTATTCTTTACTTGTGATAATTTATAAGCAAATAAAAAAGTATCTGGTTTAATTTGTGTACCTTTGGTTATTGGTGAAATAAAATACTTTTTTCATATATTTTGTAGACATTTTAATATTTTGTAAGCTATTTTGATGTCTTTGATTATTTATTTATTAGGTTTCTGATAAATCTATTACTCTTATTACAAATAATAATTATATTTTTGTTCTTTGCCTTTTACTTTAATTTTCAAATTCAAAGATGTTAAATTACTTATGGTGAAATTTATCATTTTTCTGGCCTCTTGAAGTCTTTTCTTTCTTTGAGCTTAGGAAAACCTTGTCTATCCAGAAAATATATAGTATAGTTATTCCAGCTTTTATGAGATATTTTGAGCATTTTTTGCATTTAACATTTTATTGGTCTGAAATTTATTGAGAGTATAACAAGGAAATTTAATAAGACACTTTCCAAAATCACTAGCCAATCATCTCAGCTTCATTTATTGCCTCTCTTTCCTTAGATCACAGTCCTTCTAGTATGTAAATTGACAGACAATCTATTTTGTTCCATTGACCTCTCCATTGATTCTTGTGCCAGTATAACACGTAAATTACTTCAAATGGATAATATATTATAATCGGGTAAAACTTCCCTCCTACCTCTCTCTCTCTCACTTACACATATATGCCAATTAATCTTTTTCCAAAATTTCACAGATATTATCACCCAATTGTTTTATTAGATAAGTTTTCAAAGGAAATGCTTCCAGCTTTTGCTCATTCACTATGATATTAGCTGTGAGTTTTTCATAAATAGCTCATATTATTTTGAAGTATGTTCCATCAATACCTAGCTTATTGAGCGTTTTTAGCATGAAGGGGTATTGAATTTTATAGAAGGTCTTTTCTGCATCTATTGAGATAATCATGTGGTTCTTGTGATTGGATCTGTTTATGTGATGGATTACACTTATTGATTTGTGTATGTTGAACCAGCCTTGCATCTCAGGGATGAAACCAACTTGATCGTGATGGATAAGCTTTTTAATGTGCTGCTGGATTCAGTGTGCCAGTATTTTATTGAAGATTTTCTCATTAATGTTCCTCGGGGATATTGGCCTGAAATTTTCTTTTTTTGTTTTGTCTCTGCCAGGTTTTGGTAACAGGATGATGTTAGCCTCATAAAATTAGTTAGGGAAGAGTTTCTCTTTTTCTATTGTTTGGAATAGTTTCATAAGGAATAGTACCAGCTTCTTTTTGTACCTCCGGTAGAATTCCACTGTGAATCTGTCTGGTCCTGGAATTTTTTTTGGTTGGTAGGCTATTAAT